>VUQR01018939.1:0-16905 GCA_015108515.1 Hemichromis elongatus | reverse complement strand
GCGGCAGCCGTGGGGGAAGGGGGAGGTGGTTGTGCAGCTGCCGCTGAATCTCTGTCTATGAGATATGATAACCCGGAGACAGCAGAGATTGTTGGATGTAAATCATAATTCAGTAATTATTTTTACTAAGCTAGCTAGATAAAAGCAGGCCATGTAGCAACAAAAATAAATCAGTGTGAAAGTTTTGGAATACAGGAATAGAGCAAGCTACTTTTCTTTATGAAAAATTGTGACATACTGTCGACCTCGGCGCTCTCTGTCTTCTCTTTCCTTCTTCACTTTCCGTTTTTGATGCCCTGACTTCTGATGCGACATGCCTGCATTTGTCCCTGTCTGAGCTGCATCATAGCAAGAGATGCTATGCTAGCGAACGAACCATTGTGAAACGGAGGGGTGTGTCATAAACAGTACATTATTATAATACATTATTTGTTAAATATTATTAAATATATGGTAAAAATAGACAAAATACACATTATGTGTAGGAGGGGCCCTAGAACATTTAACGTATATATTAAAAAGTGCAAAGCAATAAGAAAAAATAAGGGATCTGGTCTTCTGGGCCCTTCCTCAGCCTGGGCCGTCAGAATCGTCCTAACCTTCCACCCCTTTAAGGCCCCCCTGCTGTGATGGCAGACACACCACGATGATAACCTCCCTGTGACTGGAGCCTAACAGACTCCATCGTGTTTCAGTCAGTCGGAGTCAACCTGCACCAATGAGCGAGAGTCACCTGCGACGCATCTCTTTGAAATAGGTCTCGACTGCTTACCTGATATATTCTGGTAATTTTTAAAGTTCTGGTTGCGAGTAGCTGATGTAAATTGTTTTTTGAATGTATATTATAAGAGATTTGCAACAGATTTGTGATTTTTGCTTATTTTTCTCAGTTAAACATCCTTGTATCACAAACTAATTGCATGTAATTGCCATCTTAACCCCCTTCAATGGCAAACTGACGGGAAAACACACTGACAGCAGACTGACCATCCTGTTGCAGCTTTTTTGGCGTCTTGGTGAAAGTCGCTTTAAGGATTTAAAAGCCATTGAGCTTAAACATTTGTTCCAAATGGTTTTGATAATTTTGGTTGTTCTGCAGTTGCCAGCTACTGTTTTCCCTCTGTAGATGTAGCTGTAGCATTATTTAGCACTAATTAGCAAATATGCTTATCTCTAGCTAAGCCTGTTAGCATTAGCGACAGACCTCCAACCAGACAGTGGCTCGTCTTATTACTTACAGAAAGATTATATACAAAAAACATCTTAAAGCCAGAGATGAACAGTTTACCCACCCTAAAACCACAAACGCGAAACTCAGCACCCATGTTATTTAGAAATAAATTATAGGGAATAAAAATGGAGGGCTTGGTTCCCTGCTTTACTGCTTTGGTGCCTTTTTATGGCAGTACAATGCATTTTAATAAAATCTGTGTATTTATGTATTTTTCTGTCTGGTTCTCTTGCAGACCTTCATAGTCCTGAACAAAGGGAAGGCCATCTTCCGTTTCAGTGCCACATCCGCCCTCTACATCTTCAGCCCCTTCCACCCCATCCGGAGAATCGCCATCAAGATCCTTGTACACTCATATCCTTAAGTACACAAACTCTGCTACTGTCTGTACTCGCCTTATGATCTGCAGGGAAATGGCTGCAGGTGGGGGTCAGAGGTCAGTTACAAAGGAGCTTCTAGTGCTTTCAGCACGCCGTGTGAGAGAAGCCAGGCCACCCTGATGGCAACAGAAGCAGTTGTTGTGGTTGTTGTTTTGCCTTCGTCTGTGCTTCACTGCGTCTCATTGTGACTGACAGGTCAGCGATATCTCAGCTACTGTTTTATTTGGATCTAACCATCAACACACAGTCTGGTTTAAAGACATCATCACGCATAGTTTCACACGTACAGGGTCAGAAAAGCTTAGCTTCCATCCTTATCAGAAAATATTCAAATGAAAACAGAAAATATTCCATATCTATCTATCTATCTATCTATCTATCTATCTATCTATCTATCTATCTATCTATCTATCTATCTATCTATCTATCTATCTATCTATCTATCTATCTATCTATCTATCTATAAGAAAATAAATATTATTAATATAAAGTCACTGAGGTTTAAATGGCAGGAGGTTCTAAGACAAGGTTGCATCTTGTCTCTGCTGCTTTTCTTAAACAAAGTCCAGTCACACCACAAACAAACAAACTAATAGATAAATTAGATAATGGTTTTCATGAGTAATTGTTACACGTGAGTATTAATTAGTAGTACATGAAATTGTAAATATGAAATATTTATCTGATTTCAGGCTGTTGAGCAGGTTGAGCAGGCTTTGGTTGAGCAGTATTAGGTGGATTTGTCATTGTGTCCTCATGTTAGAGGTACGAGAACGCTTGAGCTGATCACAACAACACTCACAGTCACACTGATGATCATATTTAATTATTAAAGATTAAGGACGTTACATTGGTGTCTGTGGTAGGGGACAGCTGAAACATATGAAACGTGTTTAGAAAGCTAAAACTGTACGATAAGTTCCTCACTCTGGCCAGAAGAGGGCAGCTCCTCTGAAAAAAGCCAATGAGAACACAACCTTACTTCTCACTTGATTTGTCTCTCTTAGAAAATGTTTAATGTCAGTAAAATACTCAAGTAAAGTACTCTGATTCCTAATGGTCCTATTGATGCTCTTGTGTAACCGTGTAGGAGATCATTTATTAGGGCAGCACCAGCCAATCGTATTTTTGGAAGGAGTGGGGGTTGCTGCGTGTGGTGGGTGGGGGGCTGTGCCACCCATGATCCTAGATATGGATACTCCCCTGACAGTAGAGTAAAGCTTACATTTGAATATTCCAGTTGGGTTAGTAAACTGATCTTGTTATCTAAGGCACTAAGTTTGTCTTTCAAAATGTTTCATATTTCACTATAATCAAAGTTGCATATGATTAAAAAATCCGTTAGCTTAACTCACAAACGTATAAAGTTAAACTAAGCGCGTGTTTGCCAAGCCCGGTAGTCTGTCCAAAATGGTGATGTCTGATTTCAGACCAATAATATTATCTTTGGCTAAACGGCCAAGTATGTGTTAAGCTGATTTTTAACGATGTCAAGTCTGGCTGTAAACCATCAGGGGACGCCTTTTATGAATAAAGTAAATACCTTGACTTATTCAGCTAAAGCTAAAAGGCTCTGTGCTCAAACCTATTTAATTTCACAGATTAGGCCTTTTCTCATTATAATAAAATGGATGAATAAAAATAAAAATAAAGGGGCTGTCAAGGTTTTATGGAAAAAAGTTAAACAAATGTAAATTATTTAGGTGAAATAAATAGACTGTTTATATTGTAAAAATACAATTAATAGCTTCACTTTTATCAGAATATATTCATGCAGGAGATTACAGGTCTGCATACCCATAGTCATCAGTTATTGAAGGAGACGTTAACGGCGTAGTCGTTGTTTGGCTGCTTTAAACGGGCAGACGTCTCTTTACATCCTCCTGTGATGAGTTCATACTGGGTCCCACAGCTGGACGGTCTCCAGGCACACGCACAGTAATGACAGCATACTAAGTGATCATGTCAACTCTGTGCGTGTGTGTGTGTGCGTGTGTGTGAGAGAGAATCAGAGGGCTCGTACTGTCGGTCGTATTTCTGAGGCAGATATCATCTCGAGCTGTCTGGTGAGCCGTAAACATGGCCTGTAAATACTGCACAGCCTTCATCAAGGTGGCACGCACAGAAACACACAAAAAGCGTTACAGGGACACACACACACACAGAAATATTGTGACTGTAATCTCTCTGCTGACCAAATCTCTGAGTTTGTTCCTGGAGGAGTGCCGACCTTTGACCTTTGACTTACAGCCAGTCAGGAGCTCTTAATATGTTTGCTTGTTGCGGTTTCTTAACACCTGTAGGTAAGCCTGAGTGTAGTCTGGATTTAAACATTAAGAAGTGGTAAAAAAAACATCAGAAGTATACATATCATATACATACGTGTGACAAATTTAAGGAAAATCTGAATAAATTATGAATTAAAAAAGCAAACAATGAATGCAGGTGCTTCCACACAGGTGCTCTCCCTGTTGTAATTGAGCAGTTGCCATCCATTCATGCTCTGTGGAGTGTGTAAAAATGCTGAGCAGACCCAGCTGATCTTGATTTTGTTACCAGCTGCAAGGAGGAAAAAGTCTCTGAAAAGGGGGTGTTTATGTGACAAGCGTCACTTTCAGTTTTTGGCTCAGCTGCTTTCAACAGGAAGATAGATGCAGCTTCTGGGTCCTAAAACTGAAATCTTTTGGTAGCCACCAGGGGGCGATGCCTGCGGTTGGAGAAAGGCCATCGGAGTCAACACAAAAACAACTCCCGACTTGAACTCTGTAATAACTTTCCTGCTCAGTTTGTTGTCTCTGTCGCTCATTTTGGGTCATATTCAATGAAAAATTAAATCAGTTTTAATACATTTTATTATTTTAAGGTTCACAAAAGAAGATTATGAAGGATCAGCCAACGAGCACCCGCCCATCTCGTATTTATGGCAAATACGACTAATACAAAACTCAAGCATTCACAGGACTTAAGAAACCACAGCAGCGGGTGACGTCAGTGTGGCTGCATCAGCTCAGATTCAGAGTTCACATTCAGATTCATTATGTGACAAACAAGAAAACATAAAGCATAAAAACAGGAATGGCTTTAAAAAGACTTTAATGCGACCAATAAATAAATGCATTCGTCTTTCATACTGTCTGTATTCTGGGATAATTTAGGTTTTTACCATCACCATCCTGGGGTTTGGAAACTGGATGCGATGAGGGAAACGCAATGAATGCTCATTGGCTGATGGGTTGTCAGGCACAGTGCAAAGAATATTGTGTCCTTTTTGACAAGTAGGCACATTTTCTGAGGAGTCGCCCCCTGCTGGCCTTTAACGAGATAGTTTTCTGACTCGTAAGCTCCAACTTGGCGATACTGTATTGTGGTATTAAATCACTTTTGGAGCCACACTCAAGAGGCCCTTCGAGGAACTGAGTCAGCATGAGGCTGTCGTTACGAAGGCAAATATACATTCACGAGTTCAGTGGTTTCCAAACCACAGAAGCGCTGGTTCACTAAAACCTGGGGGAAAAAGGCGATGAGTCATCGTTCTCCAAGCGTGCGTGTGCATGTACAAGAGTTCATGTGTGGCAAAGAGAACAGTTCAGGCCTGAAGGCTTGACCTCTGCGGTGACGGGTCAAGGGTGACGGTGTTGTTCGGTAGGTGGGGGCAGTTTGGTGGTACGAGTCACTTCAGATCAATTGTTGACCCCACCTCCTTCCCCAACGTAAGGGTCACTTTCATTGTTTCCACAGACGCTACAGAAACCAGCCGGCTCTCCACAGAGAGAAATGATTGGTTCATTAATCATAGTTACTGACAGGACGTTTATGGCAGCAATCGCGATAATATTTTTTAAGCACACAAATCACTTGATCCAACCTCCGAACGGTGAAGATATCTTAATTTGGTATTCCCAGTTTGCTGTCACAATAAAGTCCAAAGTTGTATTTTATGGGTGTCGATGCTATATGACTATAAACTATTTGCATAGTTAGATTATTAAAATAAAAGACAGATGATTCATTTGCATAAAAATTGAACTAAACCTGCACAAAAACCACATGAAATAACTTTACAGTGAACAACAATCCCAATGCAGGGAGTGTGATCAGTATGCTTAGTAAAAGTGTTGGTTACATCCCAACTTTGATTGTGTATAGTTTATGTTGGCCTGCTAGAAATACACAAATTAGAGTTTAAACCCCGAGTGTAAAACTCCACCCATCAGTGTCTAATCCAACCCACCGGAAAGGTTCCAAAGTGCGAACGCTGCTGTGAAGAACTGAAATTACTTATTAAAGAGATCAGATTGGCGTCAAATGTTTGAAATCATGAAGCGTAAAATACTGTTTAGCAACAACAAGGCTACATGTGAAGGTTTCACAGCTCCACTGAGGACTGTAAAAACACGCAGTATAAAACTGAAATTAAGATATCGTCATTAGATGTGAACCTTTACTTCTTAACTCTGAACAAAAGTTCGCTTTTTCCCAACTGGTTTTACTGGTCGGTAACACTTGAAATCAAACTGGGCTTCATGTTGGTTAGGGTTAAACTGGCCCAATGAGTCACATCCTGTCTGGTTTCCTTTGATGCCACGAGCAAGAAGAACTGAGTGACACAGCGAGGAAATGGCACACTCAGATGTAAGCTGCCATTTTTACCCATCCTCTGCTCTCAGTGGGACTATGATTTACAAATGAAACATCAGTTTTTATTTAATAGGCCTTTCAACTACTGATTAAGACCATAAAATCATCAGGAGAGCATTCACTGAGGTCAGAGATCAAGTGAGCAGCAGGCTTTCATACGTCATAAACAGAGAATTCGCCCCCTGCTGGACATCAGGAGGATAGCAGGTCAAAGGCACTCTCAGGTACATACTGATTTATTTGATCTATTTTATTTCAGACTGCCGATGATAACTGCTTCCATTCTGGATACATTGTTTAGTTGAGTGCAGGGGCTGATATTAAATGTGAATCCAGATGTGCTTTAGGACGCTTCACTGACTTTCAAAGTTAGAGGCTCCAGCTGTGGGTTTTTGGCCCATCGCCGGCGCACCAGCCCCACGCTGGCGTCCGCCTCAGGCCCCAGACGCCAGGCCAATATGACAGCTATTACTTCACACCCAAAACTCAACCCACCCCCCTTATCCTCACCTCACACTCGTCTATTTTTACCGTGGGAGGCGGCTGCTGGTGTTGAGAGACGTCGAGCTGGCGGACACGCTGCTGTTGTCAGGGGAATAAGTGAGTTCAAGAGGTCATCGATGGAGGTGCGGCGCTGCTGATGTCCACGGCGTGTGTGTGTGTTGTACTGAGAGATGAAATAAAAATTAGTGTGTGTTGTGTGGAGGAGGGGCGCGATGTAAGGGTACAAGCTGCGGTGCTGAAGTGGAGTTTTAGTACGTGTTTGTGCTTTAGAAGTGTTTGTGTGTGATCAAGTGTGTTCTGGATTTCAGCCCGACCACAGTGGCGCCACTATGACAAGCCGCTGTGTGAGGTGGACACACACACACACACACAAATACACTCATGAACTGCTGTGATATTAGAATACAGGGATTGTGTTTTTCTGAAGGCATACCGTGTTATTTCCCATGGGGCCTTGCTCCCGAGGACACTCATTTGATTTTTGCATCCCATGAGGCATTGCTGTGGGACTCAGAGCTGCTCTGCAGCAACCAGCTGCAGTGCTGTTGTGTTTTAATTGTGTTCATGTTGAACCAAAGTGAGTCAATAAGTCCCCGGCTTTGTGTTCGTTGTGTGTTGTTGCTGAGGTGGAGCTGAGCTGTTGTCGTGGATTTTGTGTGAGCTTTAAAGTCATGTCTGTCAAACCTCTGAAGTCCAACTCATCATAGTTGGCAACCCAACACTCACCCTGTATTTTGGAGAATTGTGTTTTGGAAAGAATGAATTATTATCTTTGTTTCCTGATTATCAACACTTGGTAGAACAAATCAATAAAAAACAATATTCTGACTTGTTTTGATATGTTATGACCAAAGTTAGGGTCAGAGTTAGGATCAGGATTAAATCTGTGTTTATTTTATGCTTTTATTCGTATATACTAGCCTCATTTTTAAGCCTTCTGATTTTTTAATCATGATATTTGATCATTTTGCTCTTGTCTTCTATTCAGTTCAATTTTATTTATACAGCGCTAAATCACAACAACAGTCGCCTCAATGTGCACTTGATACGTACATACAGTGAAAACCCCGACAATCATATGACCCCCTATGAGCAAGCACTTTGGAGACAGTGGGAAGGAAAAACTCCCTTTTAACAGGAAGAAACCTCCGGCAGCACCAGGCTCAGCGAGGGGCGGGGCCATCTGCCGCGACCGGTTGGGGTGAGAGAAGGAAGACAGGATAAAATCTAAGAAACTCTTTTGAGTTTATCCTTATGGTTTCATCTACTTTCCTCTTCCTAGGCCCTCTTTCAAAATAAAAGCCTTAAGGACAGGCAGTGGAGTATGTTTAACTGGACAGCTCAACTGAAGAAACAATGAGGGAAGAATGACCAAGATGGACAAATGTGGAAAGAAGGAGAGAAAAAATAAAAGCGATGTAGATTATAGACAGGAAGACAGATCCCGTGGTGGGTGTGGGAGGTATAATGATATTACCGGTATGGTGGCCTGGGAGGTCCATAACAGCAGGTCTATCATTACCCCATAATTAGCTTCTGGCTCTGTGGCGGCGGCGGCGGGGGGACATTTGCGTTGTTTGTCAGTCGGTAACAGTATTATCTCGCCGCCTGCCACAACGCTCCAGCAACATCATTACAGCCGGCACTCAATCAACAATTACCCCGCCGCTCAAACAAGTTTCAGCTGGAGTTTGGGCCGCTTTCACACAGGGAGTATGTTCCTTCTGCCAAATTACAATAATTATGATTCATTTATAGCTGTGATTGACGGCTGAGCGAGGTCTCATGAAGTCTCTCCCACCTCATCGTGTGCGGCGTGTTGAACGTGGCAGGTGAAGCTGATATTTAACATGTACCGTTGCCTTCTGACAGTTTGGAAAGTTACTGCTCCCCATTATATGATGATTAGACAAGAGTGGGCCTTTTCTCCCATCGCCACTGTTAATGGCATATTAATTTGCTGTATTGAATGTGGCAGGCATCGGAGGGGAGTGCTGAAACACACATGCTAACTCGACACAGCCTTTCAGTTCACTTCATCTTTATTTAAGCCCTAATGGGAAATCAGTGAAAGGTATTTAAAAAAAACACATCACATGTAAAATCACTTCGGCATGTTGTGGCAAAAGGAGACATTTTTACACTTACATTTCAGGCGTTTAGCTGACACACTCCAGAGAGACACACAATGAGGGAACAAGTCATAAAAGCCTCGGTTCCTCGATCTCCAGCGTCACACTTAGGACATTTCCATTTTACATTTGAGCTGCTGCTTTTATCCACACTGACTAAGAGCTGAAAATCACAGAAAAGTACACTAAATTGACTCTCTCTCAGTTCCCTTTTGTTCTCTGTGCTAAACTTCGACCTCTGCCCAGCCAACAAACTATACAAGACTATTTTCAAATTTGAGGTTGTTGCAAGTAGAATATGTGACTGTTTATCCCATCCAGGCTGTTTATCAGGTGCTTTAAACACATACACAAGAACTGTCATTTGTACTCTCTGCTGTTTAAGCCACACTACAACTAGCCATTCAGCTGCTTCCTGCACTTTTACCTGATCATTTCCAGCATGTCATTTAGCCATTTTAACCGTTGATCCTATAGTATAAAACATCAACAATTGGGTCTGAAAGAGGAAACCAGCACAGACGTGTCTTAAGCTTCCATTATGTTTCAGGTCGTGGGCGATAGCTGTGGTACACAAACAGACCTCTAGAAGTCTAAATGACAAAGGCCCTGTGCTCATATGAATCAGACCTTAGTTACTCAACCGTAGAGACCGAATGACAACGGCCTGGCAACCACTGGTTGCTAGGGAAAAAGAGAAAATGTTCGATTTCAAAATAAAAGTCAAACCTTTTGAAATGTGGTGGCTTCCTTGGCAATGGCACAACTTTTAGTTTGAAGACGAATGTTCTGTGTTTCCAGGTTGTGTTGCTTTTGCACACACACTGTCTTCACACAGACTATTGACGAATGCAGTAATCTGCTAGCGTTCGACCGTTTTCACCCGACGACAAAAAGCTACCTCCACCAACCAGCTGCCAACCAGTTGGGGACTGGACGTTGCCAGGGAGATGCTGACTGGTCTCCAGGCCTGTGTGACTGGAGCATTATTAAAGTCACGTATCAAGGTGCAAGTTGGGGTTGAGACACCCGGGAGGAGCTGATGGTTCATGTGTTTACCTGTATTAAAATATGTGATTCTTTATCACGTATATCTAAAGAACTTATTTAACATGAAGTTTAACATACAGACAAAAATATTAGTAGAAAACAGAAATTTTCAGGTTGTGCAATCTGCTCTTTTAGATTTTTTTTAATTTACATAATACACTTGATAATTCTGCTTCTCTCCTCAGCATTGTTGGCTGTGCCGCTCACTCTCCTGGTTGCCAGACTCTGCCAAACAAACCATTTCTACTATGTTGTCTAGATAGTTGTGTTTGGCATGTTTCCTCTCCAAAAGATACTCCCGAGAGCCTCTTTTGATCAGCTACCATTCGCTCTGAATGACACACACGGGAAACAAACTAAATCATCTGTGATGAGTAACCAGTTAGCCATTTTTTCACAGTCAAAGCAGTTGGGTTTAATACAGTACCATGCTGGCATATATACCAGAAGTGACTATAGTAAATTATGGGACATTTCCCACTTTTACAGTTCTGCCTCGAAGCCAAAGTTATATTCTGAAAACTTGGAGAACTTCTGCTTCTCGTTGGGAATCCGTCTATAATGTACAGCAGGCTAGATATGAAGACAGCAGGACCCAGGTACAGTAGCAGGAGTCACTCCCACATTATTTGCCACTAACTATACTTGTATTCTTCCCACTCCACACACACAGTGGGCTTTGTATTGAACTCTGATCTCTGAGGATCTCTTGCACGTCTTCAGCTCGTTCTAAATGCTGCTGCCTGCCTCTTGACTGGTACCCACAGGCATGTAGCCCCCATCCTGTCCTCTCTTCATTGGCTTCCTGTTCATGACAGAATTAATTTCAAAGTGCTAACACTGGTTTATAAATGCCTAAATGGTCTTGCTAAAACGTAGAGGAGAACGAGCCTTTTCACTTTTGGCTCCCAAACTTTGGAATACGCTGCCTTTACATATTAGACAGGCATCTTCGTTCCCTGGTTTTAAGTTGCTTTTGAAAGCACACTTTTTTCCCCCCATAGCCAGGTGGGAGTTGATATGTTTATTATGTGTATTATGATGTTTGTATGTGAGTGTCTGTGGTTTTTATCTTGTGTTTGACCCTTTTGCTTCTGCACTTCGGGCAAACTTTCTGTTTTCAGATGTGCTAAATGAATGAAATGTGTTTATTATGTGTTTATTGTCTGACGGTAAATCTTCTCATTCCTTAACCTGCTCACATTATTCAGCTTGTTCATCATGTGCACTATCCTGACAAACTGTTGCTTCATGGCCATGTCCGAGCCGGAGTACTGGGCCAAATACCTGGAGTAAGTACACCTGGGGACTCTTCTGTCTTCTAACATCGGACGCAGTCCGTTTGACATTTATGTAAATTCACATATTATCAATGATATGACTGGATATACATTACTTTCAAGTCCTAGTAGCTATTGCAAAGTAATTCAAGGTAACAGAGATAAATGGTTTGCAAATGTTAGCATGTTGTTTGTGTCAGTCAGTCCTTTAAACTAACATGCTGTTAATGTTTAAAGTGCACTTAAAATGCCGCTGAATCCAAAAGTTAAAGCACATCTTTGATGCTTTGGGGCTTGATTCCATTCATTTCAGTAGGACAGAGTTTTTTTAAAAAGTGAAGCTACCTTTGTAGCACATTCAGGGATCATTGGAAAAATGGGTATTTGTGGGTTTTGGGTGGACAGAGCCTTTAATGTTCAGTGGTTCACCACGGCTTCCAGCTGTGGAGGCTGCTGCAGCTGCTCGGTCAGGCCTAACGTGACAGAGTCTCTGCGCTCCCGCCTGACTTTGTATGGTTGAATTGTCACGAGTCGGGTCAAACTTGTTTCTGGGGACAAAATAAATAAGTGAAGGATGTTTGGTGGAGAGTTGTATGAATATTTATCCCAGCTCTGTCTCCGCCTGTCCAGCTTTCTTGTCCTTATTTTGTCTTTCTTTGTCCTTCACTTCTTCCACATCACAACTTTCCCTTATTTCCGCCCTTGCTCCTCGCCTGCACAAATATTTGTCCTGTTTTTTTACCTTGTTACTGTCCAGTTCTTTGCCCCCCTCCTATCTATTTTCTCTTTTTGTGATCATTTCTTTTATTTTTGCTGTTTCTTTTCTATCCCTTTCCTTTTGTTTTATTACAAAATGACTTCCTTCCTCTGCAATACTGATAAACTTTATCATCCCTCCTTCAGGTACACCTTCACAGGTATCTACACGTTTGAGTCTCTCATTAAGATCCTGGCCAGAGGTTTCTGTGTGGGACCGTTCACCTTCCTGAGGGACCCCTGGAACTGGCTCGACTTCAGCGTCATTGTCATGGCGTGAGTCGAACACACACACTCACACACGTAGTATTATATAAACGATCGACAGATTTAAGTGCTAAAGTAAAGTGAGAGTTGTTATAAATGAACAGCTATAATTAATCAGTTAACTTCCCACATAGTGCAGTACAGAGAGAGGATCTGAATGCTGCGACCACCCCTTGCCTTTTAAAGAGCACCAGTTCTCCTGAGTACACTTTCACACAGTATTTTGTCTGAACTTAGTTCTTTACGACTCTGCCTGAATGTTTGGGCTCCTTGCGCTACTCTAGAATAAATTTGGGACCAATCAAAAGCGTCCCTGATGGATTTGCACGTGGTTACGTGTACAGTTTGTGCAGAGCGGCTGCAGATGGAGGTCAGCGTCTTCATGAATAACTCTACGATGGTGAACCCTGACAGCAGACCTGCACGAAAAACTACAAACCGTGTTTGCGATTACACCACTGAACAAACAGTCACAGGGTTTTATCTGTGGGCTGTGAAAAGCACCGAGGACTTTTTGTCCCTTCCTTAAATTATCTGAGAATGAAAACAAAAATGTTGCAACCAAAGTCTGTCTGTTGAGCAGGAGGTGGAAACTTGGTATCAATGCCACCACACAAACTACAGATTTACAGTACATGATAAACACATTTACAGCCTGATGCAAAATCTGTTTTTGTGTCTATGTGTAGTTTTTTCCTCTATGGGAATGCTAAAGTTTGCATTATTGGGGGCGTGGCCTCAATGACTGACAGGTAAATAGTGGCACAGGCGGCTGCTGGGCTCCACCTAATTGGAGTTCTTGAACTGGACGTCTGGACAGCCCTAACCCTGTGCTTCAGTTTTGGTGAATAACATTTTGATATTTTATTAATCTGTTATGTAACTGGTAACTGTGGCAACCTTTGGATGCAGTTTGCTAACAGAGCCACAGTTAGCTGGTAACCAAACAAGGAAACTTGTAGCTTCCAGTGGGCGTTACTGTGGCTCATGTCCAATTCTATCCAGGGCCTTGATGCTCTATCTCCATCCTCTGATCACTAATGTCCAGGTTCTGGTTGCAAATGATATTATCGGTATAAAATGGAAAGTCCCGTTTCCAAGGTGCTGTGGTCGCTGTTTCATGTGGTGATCAGAAAAACCAACAACGGGTTATGAAAGTTGGATGCACTGTGTGACGATCGGCTGATGTGACAGTGGCAGCAGGACTGTGTGATGAAATAGCAGAACACCACGCATCCAGCTGCCGTTCAAAGCGTGGCACCACCGGAGCTCAAACCTCAGTTCTTACATGAAAGTTGGAATAACGGCAGCATCACAGGTGAAGTTCAGCTTGTGTTTTTAAAAAATGCTCCTCTTACACACGAATATTTAAACAAGTTCATTTTTACAAATCAAGAATAAAAGATGAAAACAAAAAATAAAGCAGAAGAAAACTGCTTGGATATAAACAAGCAGACTGAGGCGGTGGGCTGGTAACACACGGCCTTGCTGGGTTCAGATTTGAAAACTCAAACAATAACAGATTACCAGAAAGTTGTAGTGATTCTGCTATTTCATGCTTTTAATGGAATAAAAAAAAAATCTGCAGAAATGACCGGAGTTAATCAGACAGCATTTTCCTTTTTTGGAGAGAGGCTCAGAGCTGCAGAGCGGCGCGAATGACGTGACTCAGTTGTTGTTCTGAGCGGATTAGCGCCGTGGACTTAAAGAATAAAGGCGTGTCTCTCATGAACTTACAGATAAATGCTCAGTTTTCAAAGCTAAGCAGGAGACACATTTGCAACGTCAGGAGAAAGTCTTCTCTCGGACTTTGTGCTGCCAGTTTAAACTCGACGGCGTCAATAAGCATAAGCCTGGCCGCTGACGACTATCGCCGCTCCCTGAGCTTCTTCTTCACTGCTAACAAATGAACCACATTACATCAGCTTCTACAGCCACAATATTTACACTACAAATCAACCGAACCTTCTTATGATGATGATCATACACATACGGTTTTACTGAAAGTGGCCGTGGAGACATGGTCCTTTGAGTCAAAGCTGCACCTGCTTCTTCTCCAAGCTTGACTAAGATCAGCTTTGAGGTTCGGCTGTAATCGTACTAACGAGCAGACAAACATGGCATCCGAAAAGGGGCCGGTTACCCTAACAAGGCCTTACTTTAGAAATCTTAATGATACTTTTTAGTTGTGTAACATTTTGAAAGCTGGACTTTTGACTTGGCTAAAGCATCTCCTTCCACCATTGCCCACGTACTCCTGTAGAGGTGGAGCGACTGGAAAAGCTGGGAGTCGTTGTGAAGGGCGTGAAAAAACTCAGAGATGTAAGATTTTTAGCTACCTTTTCAATACATCTTCATTCGATTTCAAACACTGAGGGCTCCTAATACTTTGAAGGTTTAGTGTGGGCCTCTTTTTCTCAAGCACAGGACTCTAAACTGGATTTAAAGAATCTGTGATTTTTGGTTTTTGACCCTCCAGTTTAAAACGTCCCCTGAGGGCTGCTTATCAGCGGCTCATTAGAGACAAAAGCTGCGTCTTCCTCGATTTTCCTTTTGCCTTTTGATGCTTTTCTAAACAACCTTGAGATTTCTTTTCACACCGAGGTCATCCTAACCCCACCGATCCGACGCGCACTCTGATGAAATGTTTTGTGAAGCCGTTATCTCTGACTCTGGACTTCATCTGTTTCCTTTGCTAAAGGACAGAGTCGTGGGTGCTTTCATTGGATACAAATGAGCGTTCGCCACTCGGGCATTTAATTAGAGAGATTTGGAAAATGAGAGTTGGAACAACCAAATTAATTTTGCTCTCTTTATAGTCTTCGTGCTTGTGCAGGTCTTTTTCATTATATTTCATGGGAGCGTTGCACTCGCACACACACCACAAAGGACAATTTCTTCAGACTTCCTGCTCTCGCCAGCGTAGGATTTTTTTTTTTTTAGTGACAACGTTTAAAATCTGAGGTTGGATTTTTTTTCTTATGGTAGTGAATATTAGCATAATATAAGTAAATGGTGGCTTGTTTTGTTGTGCAGCATATTGATTTTTTTCTCTTTTCTTTCTAAAACACATTTCTGTCATATACTAAAAATTGTTGTTTTTAGGAAAAACATCTCGGTGACTGAGGTGAGATGAAAGCAGTATTGCCTTTATACTTCCTTTAAATCAAGGAAATACAAATTAAAATCAGACAAATAATCCACATCGACGGATAGAAACAACAAAAGCACCAAAGAAAAGAAGAGACAGCAGGTCTGAAGTGGGATGACTGAATATTTTGTCGGCCTGATGCTACTTTTAGTGAATAAAGCCATTTTACTGTTTTCATAGAAAAACACTGTAAAGTGGCGTCCTCAGCGACACCCTTGCATTTCCCAAATTACAGGTTTAAAAAGCACGAGGCTTCTCAACCCCCCTCAGCACATAACTGACTGTCGAACCATCAATTCAAGTCAAGAGAAAGACTCTGAAGCTCTGAGCCTCTTAACAATGTCGGTGACGCCCCCTCTACGAGCGACGGCCTGCCGCTTTGTTTCACAACTAAAAAGAGCGCGACCCGTCCACATCGGTAATTGACTGACTGATGGAAAATCACTGCGGTTTGGTTTGCTTTGTTATGAGGTGGTGATCAATCAGATCACAGTAGGCCTGCGGCGAGGGTCGCCGGCGGGTAGATGAACAGTCAGAGTGAAGCAATCGGATCAATAGATGACCCTGAGGCTCGGCTCGCGGCTTACAGCGCAGTGTAGTGAAGCGCCGTCACCTCTGCCGTGCGCACTAAGTAAATTGAAATATTTCATGAAGGTGCCCTCAGATGAGGGGATGCCGAGTCCTGTGTCCTGTGAAATCCCCCGGAGGGAAAAATGGCCTCACTTAAAGGAGAAACTCCACATCAAACACAAAGTCTGTCTGCGTTCAGCGGGTCAGAGCGTTTCAGAGCTGTTGGATTTCATTCACTGCTCAGCCCAATTCAGCAGCAGGGCGACAGTTCGACCATGTAAGGGAAGTGAAGTCTTGGCGTTCCAGAGCACCAACACGTCAACATTTAAGTGTATAATCAGACAATTTGAAGACAATCGTAGAGTTACTGGAGGACTTGATCCTGTTTCAGCAACTCTCAGTGCATCAACTCTAAAGTTAAGAGAAAAAAATTATAGTTGGAGGCGGAGCTGTGAACTTTCAAGCTGCTCTTGACTCAACCACTCGAGCTTTGCATGATTCACAGTTCAAAATAATCCTTATTTACCTGACACAGGGCCTACGTGCAGCTCTTCAGTTCATCTGTCTGAAACACACACACGCACGCACACACACACACACACACACACACACACACACACACAGGTGTCAACGGTGCATGTCCTTGAACTGAGGGACGTCCTGCAGTCAGATGGATCTTTATCAGGACAGGAACACATAATTCACCTCTTCATACATGACACACACACACGCAGACAGAGAGTGAAGAACAGTGTGCATACGTCAATACACACTCACACAAAATGTCTTAATAAACACACACACAAGCACTCCGCCCCTGACACATCACCCTTATGCTCCAGAGCTTTATTAAAACCAGAGTGATGGTCAGTAAAAACACACACACACACACACACACACACATTTATGCCCCCCTCTAAGTGCACACAGCCTTACTTGCACTGTG
>VUQR01018937.1:6340-23453 GCA_015108515.1 Hemichromis elongatus | reverse complement strand
AATATTGGCAAGAATACCACATTCCTACTGACTGCAATAATAAATTACATCCAAACAAAGGAGGCCATTGGTCGTGTGGCTGTGGCAGAGAGAGGGAGAGAGCGAGAGAGAAAGAGAGTAACAGCATAGTCCTCTTTCTAGCCAAAAACACCACACCCCAGTTGTGGATAAATCACATCTGCAGCTGTACACAGTGGGTCACTGCTGGAGAGGTTGTGTGTGTGTCTGCGTGTGTGTGTGTGTGTGTGACAGAGAGAGAGAAAGAGAGAGAGAGCGACAGAAAGGAAAGACAGACAGGAGGAAACCAATACAGAAAAGAAAGAACGTCTGTGTCCAGTGATGACAGCAAACAGCTGATGAAGGTCACACAACTCATTGAGCATTCTCCACAGGCATTTTTATTTGACATGCTTTAAGTTAATCTATGTGAACATCTGGGTTCAGTGCAGGAAGTATATACAGGGCTGCATACTGTGTCATGCGGACTTACCACTGTTTCCTACGTCCAAATGGCTTCATTTTTCACACCATGGATCTGGTCTGAGTTACGGTGTACAGCATATATATACTGACCCCTGGGTCAATGTATGCCAAGTGATTATAAATTCACATATGGAGACGTGTTCTACATCTGGAGGTGGGAGGATGAACTAGGTGTTCACTTTCATGCCAGATGAAACATTTTTGTGTACAGGTGCAGTAAATTTCTTATGGTGGCTGTGCTCACATCATAGCATATTCCAATGGTTGCCTACGTTGTTTTACACGCGGTCACCAGACAGCAAAGCTAAGAAAAGAATGAATGAATGAATTAGTTCTGTCATTTGTGCGAGGGAATATCAGATCCATGGGAAACCACAGGCACACTCAAGAGCTTTTTAAATAAAAGCAACGGGCAGTTTATGGTTTTTCAAGGACTGCGAAAACATGATTCACTCAGTTCCTTTGTAGATACAAAAAACAATTATAGATCGTCATTTACTTCTGCAGTAATACACGGCCTATTACTGGTACGTGGTACTGATGAAAAAAATTGGTATTAAATGAGAAACAGGGTGACAATGAGAAGTCGAGATGAAGGTGGGTTGCACAGCAGTTTGCAGATGCGTGGCTACTGTTTCTGGGCTAAGGAAGCATAAATAGTCCAGTCTGTGTGAGTCTTGCCAAGTGAATTTCTACAAAGTATGTTGAGCCATGAGATAATGTGGACTTGGTTTTAGATATGGTGATCAGCTGGGCTTATAGGTTACTTTTACTTTGTGGCCTGTCTGATCTAACACTATGCCTTATTGTTAGTATTTTTGGGACGGTCTAAGTGTTTGTGTATTTAAAATAATATGAATGCTGGGCTTGGGCAACACAGACAGATCCCAATTACCATTCTATTAAAGTGTCCTTGAGCAGTGTGCCAGTATTCCTGCCACCTGTTTTAAGAGCTTCAAGAAACAGACCATCAGTTTCAATAATATGTAGACAAGTAAGTAATGTGGAGCAATTATTGTTTGGTGTGCCAAACTTCGGGCCCACTTGGACAAATCTGTGATATATCTTAATTAAAGGACTTGTCTTGAAAATACTTGAGCTATTTGACACGGATCATCACTTTTTGATTATCTGCAGACCAAATGTGTGCGGCTCAAGAAACAACGCCTACTGCTGCCCAGGTTGGAAGACTCTGACTGGAGGAAATCAGTGCATTGTTCGTAAGTATCACCTTCATTACTCTACTTCTCATTTAGTAACTTAACAATTAAGACAGTAACATAATAATTAGGTCAATACAGTTTTAAATACGACATTTCTTTCTTTGAGTTTTTATATATTTTACTTATTTGTTCTGTTTTTCTGGTTTCTTTTTTAGATATATTTGTTATTAATTGAATTGACTCCCTATTTTGCTTCGTCAAACTGCAGCCCCTTCACTCGTTTACTAGACAAGAGAGTGTGAGAAGCTGTGTGATTGCAGCGCGGCTGGTTGGCTGGCTGGATGCCGGTCGCAGCTCTAATGACATTGTTTAGCAGTGGGGTTCATGGAGTAGGGTTCAGTGGCTGGACTCTACCTGATGGGAGCTGGGGGGGACCATGCCAACAAAAGTCTGTGGGAAAGAGAACAACAGAGCAAAAGAAACGACACCAACTGAAAACACGCAACATTTATGGTTACAAAACTCACAGAAGAAAATAGCTCAGCAACGTTGCCAAGTGAGCTTCTATAAGTAAACCACGATCAGGGGCAAAAAGAAAGATTTGGCCTTCTTTGGACTGTGGTCTGTTTTTGAAATGTTAAAGAAGAGAGTTTAGCATGAGGTTAAGATCAAGCCTTTAGCTGCACAACTGAAATTCTAACCTGAAATTCAAAACTGGCAGCGGACAGGCTGACAAGCAGCAGACGCACAACATCGGAATTTCTCTCACGCAAAATAAAGACGAGTCCTGGCGCCGTGACGTGAGCGTTGCGTTGTTATTCGGCCTTGTATTTTCTTTGACCGAGTATCGCTTTCTCATTTGCAGCCATCTGCCGGAGTTCATGTGGAGATGGTTTCTGCTCCAGACCCAACATGTGCACCTGCCCCAATGGTCAGATCGCACCATCCTGTGGATCCAAGTCAGGTCATTCATTTACCTCCATTTTTATGTGTTATTTTTCTGAATCAGCTCCTTTGAAGTGTCACAATGTGGATGGCTGGATGGCGGTGTGGTGGGTGGGGGGGTAAGACAAAGATAATTATGATTGATGCAAATAGGAGTATAATTTTTTCTAAAATTATAGCTCTGACTACACCCGTCTTTGCATTTTTTTTTAGAAAACAGGCTGTTATCTGAAGAAACACATTTCACCACATGACAAGTCGTGATGGCTGATGCATGACAGAAAATACACCATCTTATATACATTTTCTTTCGTGGATTGGAATGGATTTTTTGACACTTAAAAAAAAAAACACTGTTGTTTTTCTCTCCTTATCATGAGTAATGGGCACCAGCTTACGAGTACTGACATATGAGACAGCAGGGCAAAGAACCTGAACGCATCCCTTATAACTGCCTGAGACCGAAGCAACTGATATATGTTGCAATCACATCCTTGATATTAGCGGCCAGTCCTGTGGGCTTGGTGAACGGGCGTGTGTAAGTGTACAGTAAGTGTCGACTGGGAGTTTGTATGCTTTGGAAGATGTCCACCATCAACATCTTCTCTATGTTGCTCCCTCGCAGCTCATCGCACTTCAACCTGGTGCGCTCATCTGTTTTCACACCATAAATTTATAGGAAATATCTAGAAGCATAACGTTTAAGAAACATGGTTCAATGTCAGCTTTGTTGATGTCGTAAATACAATCTGCAGCATGTGTTTGGATACACTGAACTGAACTCTAACACCGGTCTGTGGGTTCATGTGTGTGTATCTTTGTCTTCTTCTCCCTACAGTCCAGCACTGTAACATTCGGTGTATGAATGGGGGAACATGTGCAGAAGACCAGTGCTTGTGTCAGAAAGGCTATGTGGGAAACCACTGTGGACAACGTAAGGCTCATAACAAAACTCTAATAGGTTCATCCTCATCTGCCCCGTTTTTAATTGTATTTCTGAGAGTTTCTGTTTTACCCTCAAGCTTCTAATAGTGCTAGCAAGTCTCGCAACTATTATTTGGGTGGAAAAAGGAGCTAATAATTTTCTTACTGCTCTCAAGGGAAATCAGAGAATAATTAGCCGCCAGGTGCTGCTAATCAAATGAACTTGATTAACTGATCATCAGCAAGTGTGAGCACATCTATGGAAGCAGATTATGTGTTAACACAACACCACAATCTTCCCAAGACTGAACAGACAAGCAAGTTAATCACAAGGTCAGACAACAGAGCGTGGATTAAGGTTGAAAAGTTGCATCTAAACAAATCAAAGTAATTCTGGAATAATGTCTTTTGTACAGATGAGACCAGAATAGAGAGGTTCGGCAATAATGCACAGCACCGCATTTGGTGAAAACCAAACACTTAATACAAGCTGTGAAGCACAGTGGGGGACGGGTGATGATTTGGGCTTGTGTTGTGATCTGGGTGCCTTGCAGCCATTAAGCCAACCATCAACTCTGTGTATCAAAGTATTCTAGACATCAACCTCCTTAAAATATTGCTGCAGGACCTTTAGAGAGCAAGGTGTAATCAGATGCCTGCAAACCCCAATGAACTGAAGCAAACACTGTAAAGAAGAGTGGGCTAAAAATTCTACACAACAATGTGAGAAATTAGTAATGTCACACAGCTTGTAAGGTATTAAGTCATGAGTTGTGAGTTTTTCATAGGACTGTACAGAGTCCTGTGTAAATATTCCTTTTTGCATGACTGTACTTAACTATAGTTCACTATAGAAAAGGATCACTGTGTGTAGGTTTGGTGTTTTTACCCATGGTTTTAGCTAAGGCTAAGAGTATGTGCCTAAACCTTTGATGCTCCTCTCTTGCTCCACCTAACCACAACTTAGCGACATCATTGTATTACTGAATTCCTTCACTTTGCATCTGTTATATTTGGTGAAACCCTGAAAACACAAAAGCCTGGGCCAGTCTACACAGCGGTGTCCTCCTGTTGCGACATTGTTGATTTCTCTCTCTTTTCTTCTCCAGCGGTATGTGAAAATGGCTGTCTTAATGGAGGAAGGTGCGTGGCTCCCAACAGATGCGTATGCACGTACGGCTTCACCGGCGCTCAGTGTGAGCGAGGTAATGAGTGCCACACCACATTACTCTGAATTTCCCTCCTTCGCTTTACATCAAACTGTCGCTGTGCTCTACATTCACTTCTCACTTCTGCTAAAGTCGTTTTTAAAGGCACACGTGCTGCTTCTTTAAAAACGTGACTTGATGTTAAACGGTTGTAGTGGGGTTTTTTTTGGTTCTTTTTTTTGACTGAAGACAATTCCTGCTTAGTCATGCCATCGGCTCCAGGAATGTGGTTTGTTGTGGAACGTTTGCATTTTAAGCTCAAGCTCAGAAATTACCATTATTTTCCACATCTGCTCTGAAACAACGCTTTGGGGAATGTAATGTCTTTCTAAATGTGAGCTGTTTGTTAACTGAAGACCTCCCAACCTCCTGTGGTTGCTCTCTGGCACATGTGAGCAAAGTCTCCAAAGTATACAAGCACACGCAAACCAAGGGCAGCCTGCACTGTGTTTGAGCAAAAATGTGAGCATTTTTTCAGTGTACGTGTTTTGTGTTTGTGCTGACGACCTTTAGAGGTCAAAGTGGTGACCTTCTAAAACTAATATTTGGATTAGTAGCCGAGATCCTAATTATGCTTGGGAGGCCTGTCGATTAAGTCCAACTGAAGATGTGTCTTTTGGTTTACTTTAGTATGTTCATTAGCCTGTATCTAATAACAACTATCTGGCTGCTCAGTGGTTTAGCGCAACACTCGCCTGGTGGGTTTCTACTCTTTGACGTGGAACTTTGACCAGAGTGTTTGTGAGATTTTGCAGGAATGTAAATTAAGCCTTTTTTTTCAACAAATTAACTTGTCAATAGTCATATTTTTCAAGAAATGCAAAAAGCATAAGAAAAAACAGGTTTTCTGACAAAACAATTATGCACTGGGAGGGAAGAGGACCATAACTCGTTTTAACTATTTCATTCACCATGTAAGGCAGGGTGGGCAACTCCAGGCCTCGAGTGCTGGTGTCCTGCAGGTTTTAGCTATCATGCGGGGTCAACACACCTGAATCAAATGATTAGTTCATTACCAGGCCTCCGGAGAACTTAAAGACATGTTGAGTAGGTAATGTAGCCATTTAATTCAGCTGTTTTGGATCAGGGACACATCTAAAACCTGCAGGACACCGGCCCTCGAGGCCTGGAGTTGCCCACCCCTGATGTAAGGAGATGATCATCAAGAGATGATACGTTTTTGAATGAGTGAAACACACTTGTTGTTTGCGTATTTCAGGCAGCGACTTAGAGACCACCCTCCAATATCAGTCGCATTCTTAACATAGTAAAATACACTGTATGGAGTTAAACATTCATGCAATTGCCAGTTCATGTTTAGCAAAAATCTAAGATTTTGAAAGCCAGAACAAATCAGTAAAAGTGATGATTTTATAGTGATAAGTATAAATAGTGGAAAAATAAAAATAATTCATGTCTCCGTCTTTTTTCTGTGTGTTATTGTTAGCTTCAACTTTCGTAAACACTTCGAAGACGTCAGTGTAGGACAGGAGTGTCAAACAAGGCATCTTGCTTGTTTTTGAGATTTCCCTGCATTACCTGCTGCTAATGACCTTGATCTGATGTGGTTTGCCAAAAAGAAGCAGCAAGGGCAGATTAGCTGGAAAACAAGCAGGACAGCGGCTTTTGAGGCCTGGAGTTCAACACCTGTGGTTTAGGACATGATAGGACTTTTTTTACTCAGTTAACATGTATTTTCAACTTTAAAGGGTGTGGTAATGTGGGATGATATTTTTCCACCATTTGATTGACTTTTTAGTGAGAAATAGTAAATAGAAAATACATAGAAATCAATATATCTGCTTTTGTCCATTCTTCTGGTATTTTTTGGGAACCAATCTTGCAACTGATTGGCTATCATCTGATGACAGAGGCTTAGATAGTGTTTCTAGTCTTCTGGCCTAGGCAGATATCTGACACGAAACCTTCTTCAGGTTACTTTTTTTTACACTCATTAGCTACTTTGTTTGGTACACCTATTCGGTTGCACAATCATGCCATCTAGTCTGCCAATCACATGGCAGAAACGTAATGTATTTAGGCATGTAGACAAAGTCAGGATGACCTGCTGAAGTTCAAACTGAGCATCAGAATGGGGAAGAATCATGATTTAAGTGGCTTTGCATGTGGCATGCATCAGAAACTAATGATGTACTGCAGTTTTCCTGCACAACCATCTCTAGTTCAGAAAATGGTCCAAAAGAGAAAAAAATATCCAGTGAGTGGCATGTCTCTGGGTAAAATGTCTTGTTAATATCAGAGATCAGCTTTGAGCTGACAGGAATGTAACAGTATGGGTATGCAGAAGAGCATATTTAAATGCACAACATGTAGAACCTTGAAGCAGATGGACTACAGTAGCAGAAGACCACACCAGGTACTATGTCAGCTAATAACAGGAAACTGAGGTTTCACACTCAAGCTCACCAAAATTGGCGCACAAGAAGATTTGAAAAACTTCTTGAATCTTGCCTTCATAACTACCTGGATCTTTTTTTTGCCATGAAAATTTTAAGGTGAAGGCAAAAGAGGCTCCAGTCTAATACTAGCAAGGTGTACCTAATGAAGTGGCCAGTGAATGGATATTTTTAGAGATCAGGTCATAATTAAGTGAAGCAGAGAAAGTTGGCTGATGCATTCAGTGGCATTTTTGGTTAAACTACTTTCCCTGGAATTTCCTTGGCTATTATCCATTACCTCCCAAGAGAAAGACATTGTTCTCTCACATAAATACAAACAGATGCATAAAGTACATGTGTACATACACCCCACAGGGTTTTCTTAATGTAGTTTACAGAACTGTGTCCCATTATGGCTCTATCTTATCACATTAGCAAGAACACAAGATTTCCACAGATGTGGTGTGACCAGAAGTCACTAAACTCAGGAGTGTGAGGTTTTTACGGCTATGGCGTTATCATGACGTAGTCATGGCTCAGCATGAACATATTGAACTGTGTGTGCTAAACTGGCTGGTGATCTGCTGACCAGTCGTCTCACCACCAGGCACAGCTGACTGCAGTGAAAATGGAGTCTGGTACATGAACGTGTTCTTTGTTCGTTGCAAATATGATTAAGGTTGGAATGTGGAATTGGTGATTGCATGCAGGGCTCCGTGCTCCGGCTGTAGAGTCATTTAGCTGTGGAGCAATAAAGTCGAGCTTTCAGTATGACACCACTGAGACGGTGGGGATAGACTGGGCTGAAATGGTGCTACACGTGAGTTACACAGTCAACAAGTCAGCAGCCAGAGCACAACAGGGAAGTCGGTCAATCAGCTGAGGGGCTATCTTAACATCTCACAGAGTTTCCTTTGCAGTTGTGTTATCCAGTGCAAATATTATGAGGTAAATAACCAAGTGTGTATGTCTGTGTGTGTTTGAGTTCAACTTATTAGTCCTGGGAGGATGGAGAAATCTGCTGACATGCCATTAGGGAAGGCCCCACCCAGATATTAAGACTCATAACACGTGCAGTGAAACACACACACACACACACAAACACTGACACACACACACAAATCTCACAAACATATGCAAATTACATACACATAAAAGCATGTAAGGTGTATGTAATGAACACCATCTGCAAGGGAAAAACTTAGGAAGGGTGGATATGGGAGAAGGTGAACAGATATGGTTGTGTGTATGTGTTCCTGGAGTTAATCCAGGAAAGTCTTTTGCCCACTTCCCGGTGTGCTTTCCCTCCTTCTTTTTCTCGATGAAGCTGTTATTGTGCATAAACTCCCCGGGCACTGAGGAAGCGTTTCTATTGTGTTCTAAAAGTAACCAAACCTCAAAACAAACACTAAAGAGCTTGTTAATCAGACACGAAGTCTCGCCTCTAAGATACTTTTTACTGAAGCAGCTAAAGCTGCTACTCCAGCACGTTTTTCCAAACTAGGGCAAAAACAAGAGTAACATTTTGCAAGTTTTGATGTGTTTTTGAGATCATCGCTGGCTGAAGTGGGGATGAGGAGTTGGGACATGGGCAGAATTTTTATGTGTGTGCATGTGCGTGTTTGTGTGTGAGCACGTGCGATTACTCCCAGATGTACAGGACATGGGTGGATCCCCCAGCTGTATGCAGTTCACAGAGAGACAGTAAGATGACGGATGAAATGACACCATTTTCACCCTACAGCTGTCTGCCTCTCCCTGTTTACCTCAGCTGACTGTTTAAGTACGGTGCTTGTATCTACTTTATCTTGTGCTCAGATCTTTCGCCTTAATACTCACTCATTCTCCTCAGCTAAGAGCTGTAATAAGCAGATATCAAGTTAGATTGTGTACTTAGAGCATTGTGAAAAGGACATAAACTTTTTTTTGATGAAAAGAAAAACCTGAGTTCTTTATATAGCCTGTTGTACTCACTCATTCTAGGCTCAATGTGAAAACTTTCCATAGCTCCTCAAAGTGCTTTGCCTACATAGAGGTTTTAGATTTGTCATTTTAGATGATGCACATAGTGTTGGGTTAAGTTAGATGCAAAATAAGGCTGGCAGTTAGATAAAACAGAGCACTCTTCATTTGTAGATTACTTAAGTAAAAGTACAATAATCCAACTCAGGCAAAATTTCTGCGTTAAGGAAAAAAGAGTGAAAACAGGAAAGACTGCAGAATCCCCCCCCCCCCAAATATATTTCTTTTAAAGCAATCTTTCTCTTTCTAGTCTACATTTTGATAAAAATAATCATTCCACTCCTGTCAGCACTGTCTCTTTCATCTTTGATCACTTGCAAAATTATAACCATTTCCTTCTGTTGTAGATTTCTAGATGATAGTTCAAGCTTTTTTCCCCTCTCACCTCGATTATTGCAGTTATTTTTGTGTAGTCAAGCCTTATCTCTCCTGCAGTTTGGTACCAAGAAGAGAGACCATATCACCCCCTGTACTGGCCTCTTTTTATACTTTTTATACCAGTAAAGTATAAAAATTGGTTTTATGATTTTTTCTTTTGTTTTTAAAGCAGTGGCACCTGTTGACACATCAGGATTTAGTTACTATCAATAGTGATTCTGGTTATGAATACTGATAGTTATGAATACTTGTATTGATAACATGCAATGGCTGTGATTTAAAATACTGTATTTTTCGGGTTATAAGAAAATCAACAGTGCACCTTATAATCTGGTGTGCCTTATGTATGAATTCTGGTTGTGCTGACTGATCTCGAACTGATTTTATGTAGCACACGGCGCTCAGAAATCTGTTAAAAAATGACTTTGGTAAGCTACAAAGTCACACCGTTTTATGGATTGTTGGAGCATTATGGCTCCAGTAGTCAGGAGCCTCGTGGACTAGAAGTAATCTGGGTCCAAAACACCGTCCACTTAAGGTTCTAAAGTCAAAGAAACACTACGGCATCACTGAAAGTTAAAAACTCTATAAATTCTTTCATCTTTAATAAAATGATCAGTTTTGCTGCTTTACCAGGTGTAACAATTAAGTTTAACATCCAGGTATCCATAAAAAAAGGGTTTATTAAATTTAACAGAGTTAGAAGTTAGCAGGAAGTTAGCTCGCTAGTTTTAACCTAAACACGGAATACCATGTTCTGTCTGAAAGATTTTTAAAACAATTAAAAAAGTACAGCTCTGCTCTCACTTCCAACATAAATGAAGACAAAACCAAACAGCAGTGACTTTTGTAGGGTTACTGAATTTGGGCTAGCTGGTATATGTGCTACGTGATTGCTAGTGACACAGCTATGTTAGCATAACATAAACACAGTAAAGCTGGAGGATGAATACCAACTTTTTTCCACTCGATAAAAGTTAACGTGAGGGTTCCTGATGGTTAGGGACAAATGCAAATTGCATGGATGCTGTAAACAGACCAAGCTTAAGTCAGGAGAACAACTGAGACAATCCATCCACAATACGAGGTTAGTCATTAATATACTGCAACAACATGGGAATAGAGCAGCTGTGAGAAAATTCAACATTAATGAATCAGTGGAAGTGGAGGAAGCAAGAAGAATGAGTTGAGTAAAGTTTGACTTATCCGACTGTTTTGTTTCGCTTAACGCGCCTCATAATCTGGTGCGGCTTATGGTCAAAAAAATTCGGTAACATCATATGGCTGGTTTTGCAACTCTTGATATAAACAGAGTTAAGCACAACTTTGCCAACTTTTAAGATGACTAAAGAAGAAGAAGAAAAAAGACGAGCACATTTCGGCTTGTGTTCTTCATCGAGGTCATCATCTTCTTATTCTTGACGCATTAGCAAGCTAATGTCAAACAGGTAGTAAGTTTTCTTATGGAGCACCATGTACACATTGCCGTAGAGTTGTGTGTTTGTGTTTGAGTATTTGTGTTTGTAGACATGTCCGTCAATTCTGATCAAGCTACAAAAGCAGCAGTATACTAGCAACATAAGCAATGATAAAGAGCTTTTTGACAACAGGTCCAGAAATACTCATTTCCCCCTCACGGTCATTAATTGCCAGATGGTTGCAGACCAGTCTCTAGGCCAGTGTGACTGGGGCCATATTCAATTGATTCTACATTGTTACCCTTATTATCACATGTCCAGAATGGTGGACAGATTAAGGTCATATCATTAGTGGTCATGTGTCTGCAAAACTGCAATGGAGATGTTTGGCAAGCACTTCTAAAGTCAAAAGTTGTATTATGTTATTAGAACAGGTCACCCTAAATATATTCAAAGGTCAACTATGTTGCAATTCATAGTTTATTGTTAGCTTTTGGCTCCTGATATTACATACAATACTAGACTACTTGTGTTTTTTCCTGCTTGGTTTTGTTTACCAGTTGAGGACAGGTTGGTATTGACTAAGCTGTATCTGCGCTTTGTCTAATCTCAGGTTGGAAACATTTAATATTGTTGAGTTGAAAACAGTGCTAACTGTGCCCTGAATCAATATGCATTGGGGTCTTTACTCATAAGAATAAATATATCACTAATTACATTTAAAAACTCTTTAGAAATGAAGCCTGGTCACGCATCACTGCCTTTGTTACGTAGAGCAAGCAAACAAGCTGCACATTTGCTGGTGATAACTTGTTTTTCCACTTCGATCTGCAATCTAGCGTTTTTTTTTGTCATGAAAAGACATTTATACAACATCAGATGTGATCACTTGACTGGCAGCTTTATTATTAGAGGATGACTTGTAAAACACAAATTAAGTTAGAAGTACTAAATATTATAGATTAATTGATATCAGAATTATTTGTCTAGGAAATTATTAAGGCTTTAATACTGACAAGCTTTTCTGCTACCTAGTTATTTTGATATCCACCTCTGTGGCACCAAACTATACCTCAAATCCGCGGTGCGGCCATTATTGGTCTTATACTGTGGAATATTTTACCAGTCAATATTAAGACATTAATGGTCACACTTTTTTATTTTTAGCCTGTTTTGTGTGTGGTGCTATTGTGTTGATGATTGCCTCCATTTTTCTATAATCATGATCACATTATTTACTTATATTCTGTGTTTTCACATGATTTTTTGATGATGCTTAATTACTTAGGTCAGTTTTCTGGGACGTTATGTTCAAAAATATTTCAGTTAAGTGTTTTTGGCCTTTGGAAGTAGCTTCATTTACTATTTACATAGGTGACTTTAGACCTGTTTTTATCAGACCACCCCTAAAAATAACCATTAATGGTATTAATATTAGCAAATTTAATCTTATCGTTTGGAATTATCTTCCAATGATATATTCTGCTAAGTTTTCTATTGATGGCAGTACAGGATAGAATGATAACAGGTTTTATGTCCAGTGTTGTTGATGTCATGATCTTACAGTGCGCTCACACAGAGGCGTTGCTGCTTCAACAGCCTGGCTTGTCGCTAATTGGCTAAATAAGACTTTAATTGCTGCGGCAGAAAGAAGATGAAGCGATAATTTAAATACACAAATCAGTGATGCAGATTTAAAATACACGTTAACTTGAACATAGCAAAAGCTTAAACTCTTATCATAATTACATTGCTGTGCATGTAAAGTCTCTGTTTTGTTTAAATTGTTCTCTAAATAGCGTCAATAACCTTAGGTAACATAGGGTAAATCATTAAAGATTATTAGCTAATTTTAACCTTCTTATCCATTAATCTGCTGGTATATTTGGAGTTGCCAGCCAAGGAGGTAATACACTTCATTATTTTAGTTTGCCAAAATAATTTCTATTCCTATTCTGATTCGAATTGGGCTTCAGTGTTTGTTTACAGTACAACTCTGGATCCAGGTGACAGCAAATTAAAACGATGTTACCTGTTCAGCAGAAGCCTGTATTCAGTTTTAATATTGCTATAAACGGATACAGATCCGTTTATGTCTTTTATTCACTGTAATGTTTAGTTTTTTGGCGATAGCTAAAAGACTGACAGAGGAGGATAAAGAGGGAGAAAAAGGGAGAGAGCAGAATGGAGACAGCAAAGAGAGAGAGCAAAAAGAGACAAGTAAGAGGAAATGAAGTCAAATTCACCAAAAATTATAAAGCTGTAGCTTCTGTTTGCCCACATTTCATTCATTGATGATGATTTCACATAGCTAAGCAGTGTGCTGTCCTGTTGCCGATCGGGGATCCACCACTTGCTCCTGTAACTATTAGTATATGGTTATATTTTTGTTAGTTTCTGGTTGAGGGAGGAGGATGGAGAAAGAGACAGCAGAGAGATTGTACAAGAACAAGAAGAAGGATGCAAATCATGACGTTAGCTGGAAAAACAAAAGTTATTCTTCACAAAGTAGTTTTTCATGTATTTCACGAATGCTTTGCGTGCTTTGCAGTAGAACATTTAAAAAAGGCCACTGGACATTGTAAACAGCAATGATCCATTAATAATAATTACTAGGCACTGCTGACATTATCATTGGGGGCTGAGCCCCCCTAAATGTTTGAACCTAGACTCGACCCTGCTATACATCATATGTAAGTTATTTATTTTTCATCATATAGTATTTTATGCAAAAAAAGGTGAGGTAGTGTAACAGTGTGTGTTTGGATTTGTTTTGCTAAGGGTCCCGTGAATCTACTACAGCATTAAAAATTAAACAAATGAAGATGTAGAGCCCTCGGTTGCCTTTCAGATTGATTCTGAGGTGTGGGCTGAGGCGCAGCCTCCCATATCCTGTGAACAATCAGGGAGCAACATTTAGCAAAAATTTCAATGAATTAAACTGGGAATTAACACAAAAGTTGCAACACATGGGAGTGCCACGCTGTCATGTGTTTTGCCTGCAGTCTGATTGTTGACTTTCCGGTTATTATTTTTCAAGAAAGAGACATTATCCTAAAGTGTCTCATGGAGGATTTCCAAAATAGAAATACTCAAGTAAAGAATGAGTATCTTAAAACTGGCCTTGAGTAAATGCACTGCACCGCTTTCAGCTGCTTGTTGGAAGGAGAAGTAGACAAAGAATCAAAAGCATTTGGTCTCCAATTGAGCCTGAGCAGGAGGGGAGTGAGAAAGAGAGATGACCCAGTTCTGTTTCACACAGTACTGGTGCCAGAAGCAGAGAGACAGTGGAGGCTGGGGTGCACGTGACGGGACTGGGCTGGGCCCCGGTCCACACGGGAAACGCACAATGTCTCGTTTGTTTTAAACGACTGCGCTGCTGGAACTGGTCTCTCTTTTTCCTCTTACTGTCTGTTGTGTGCTGTGAAATGTGGAAATGATTTTTGTCTTTGGCTAATGTCCAGATTCTTTTGGGAAAGATGTACCCCCACCACCTCCGTGCCCCTATCTCTTCATCTTCCAGGCCTTCACCTGATAAGAGTAAATGATTGTGTAAACTCCTTGGGGACTTGTAAGGAGTGAGTGGAAAAAGAGAGGGGTTAGATAAAGCAAGCAGTGAGCTCTAGGGAATCTGATTTGAAGGGAAAGAGAGATGAAAAGTCTTGATGGAGGGACTTTCTTTATGCTCTCTTATTTGTTATTAGCCTTTTAGTTTTAATTCTAGGCTGTGGTAGCAAGTGTGGAAATCACCTACTGTGTTCCACAGACACACCCATGCCAGCCAGCCAGCCTGTGGTGGCTTTAGAGATGATGATCTATACCCTGGATTGTGTATAATTAAGAAAATCGCAAAAGGCAGCAAACTGCTGATGGTAAATGAAACATTATACAGAATAGCAGTAGCATAGGTAACTAATGAGCCAGTGATCATATAATAGAAGCAACAGACTGATTTTTCTTGTCCTTGCTTGAGTCCATCGCTCTGCTTAGCCGCCCACAAAACTTTAAAAGATTTTCCAGACCTCTTCCCTATCTCTTGTTTTTTTCTTTCACTCACACTCACAGACACACACACACACACACTCACAGGCACACACACAAAGTGCACCTGAGAGCCAGACCAATTAAAATGCCAGGAAAATACAATGCATGCTTTATGGAGTGTGTTACCGTCTGCTCTGCAGGCCCTTTATCATTTATAATCTAAGTGTGTTGTAGATGTCAAGTGAGATTACATTGAGTTTGAGCATTTTTGTAGCCATTCCCTCGCTCACTCGGGATAATATTCATATTCTGTGATTTTCAACTCCAGCTTTAACTCTTTTTTTGCCAAATCTTATAACCTGTCTTTGTGCTTTGGTTTTTTTAAAAACAAATAAATAAACCTTTCACCTCTGCAGACTATCGTACTGGGCCGTGCTTTGCCTCAGTAAATAACCAGATGTGTCAAGGACAGCTCACGGGCATTGTGTGCACAAAGACTCTGTGCTGCGCCACAGTGGGACGGGCATGGGGTCACCCCTGTGAGATGTGCCCAGCCCAGCCTCACCCCTGTCGAAGAGGGTTCATACCAAACCACCGCACTGGAGCATGCCAAGGTAAAGTCTGTTCCTCTGTGTCTCTTCCTCCCTGTCTGTTTTCCTATCTTTCTTTTTCTCTGTTACTCTACCGTCTACTTTCTTTGAGTAGTGTGCTGCCGCTGCCATCTTTTCCTTTAACTCCTTCTCCCTCCTTTTCTGCCTTCGCCCCCCTCCCTCTGTCACCCCCCCTGAGCTCTGCCCACCATCCCTTTTCCAGAGGATTAGCTCTAATTGGGTTAAATTGGGGTGGGTGGCAGTGCCTCCCACATGTGTATGGAATGCCCGCAGACGCCCGCTGCGGCGGGACTGTCAGAGTCAGTAACACGGGTCAGTGGCGGTGCCACGTGGGAGAGCTCATTTCTGGTAAGACGGCCCTGTGTCTGCCTGCTCCAGACCCAACAACATCAGAACCTCCGCAGGGGAGGCGGACCTGAGCCAGGACCCAGAGGAACATGGAGTACTCTGAGACAGCATCAGGCCACAGCCTCCTGTAGGTTTTCAGCCTGAGACCTTTGTTTTAGTCTGTCACATTCATAAATGAATTTCATTTAATCATCAGCATCGCTCACAAAGTAACAAATTAGAAAGCTGCACAAACCTGATGGTCTGGGTCACCTCACAAATGATGTCATCGTGGCCATCGTGGTATCTTCATGTACATTAGTCTTCATGTGCGTGTGATCAGAAATGTGTCAAACCCGATGTTTCACTGTCAGCCCTTTTTTTTCTATATTCTCTTCATTCTTTTTTTATTTTTTTTACCACTTTGGTTGCAATTTCTGTTTATTCTGCAGGAGAAATTCCTCTCTCCTTGTTTCTTTTCGTTTGTCATACTGTTGATCTCAGAAAAGTCAAAGAGAGACTGTAAAAACACACCCAGTTTAAGTCCATGCACATCCAAGGCTGTTCACATTTGTGTGTTAAACTCAGTCAGCATGTGTATTAACTTCCCGCTCCTGTTCTAAGTTTATTTTACCACAACAATCTGTCTGTGTCCTTTTGCCGTTTCACGTCTCTGTTGGAGTATTAATTCTGTGATATGCATGTACAGATGTGGATGAGTGCCAGGCCATCCCTGGCATCTGTCAAGGAGGAAATTGTATCAACACTGTTGGATCGTTTGAATGTAAATGCCCCGCTGGGCACAAGTTCAACGAGATCTCGCAGAAATGTGAAGGTAAGCAACAGTAAAGCCATGAGCTGTCTGGCATTCGGTGTCAGCTTGAATGACAGAGTAGACTTTCAGATATTTTTTAAATCCCTAAAAGTTGAGACAGTTAACAGCCACATCCGCCAAGATGTGGTTAACTTCACCTCAGTCGTGGTATTCTGATTATTACTTTGTAAGGAAAGACCACACATAAGCCACATCTTTGCCCTTCCCTTGAAAAAAGCCTAATTAAAGCAAAGCAGCACTCGGCTTTCTCTCAGTAACCCCATGTAGCACTCGATGTTGATGAAAGAAATGCTGATGGGAAATGTGTTTTTTCCCCTTCTATACAAATGTTAAAGCTACACTATGTAACTTGCTGCTCTACAGTAACTCCGTCTGGTATGAACAGTAGATTGGGGGGGGGGGGGGGGCATTCTTCT
>VUQR01018927.1:3326-22835 GCA_015108515.1 Hemichromis elongatus | reverse complement strand
ACTGGACCAGTGAAGTTTCTGATAGATCGATGCGGAGCTGCAGGCTAGAACAACAAACCTCCTCAGATCTTTGGCTTTGGGAGGCTTGCAGGGCTCATGGAGAGGATCTATGTGTGAATATATTTAGCTGGCTGGTGGCTTTACTTGGATTTAAATAAAGAACAAACCAAGCAGCATTTATTCACACAATCTCCTCTGTTACAACACGGCTGCGAGCATTGTTCCCGACAAAAAGGACAAGCTGTTTTACCAAAAGCAACACGATTTATACCTTAAAGCTTTTCCAGACGTATATGATTATATTTCTAAAATCCCCTCTTCGCTCGCCTTTCTCGTGTGGGTGCGAGACATCTCAATGTTTCACAGCGGGGCCGGCAATACGGTCTTAACAAGGCTTTAAACACCCCCACACCAATTTAAACAGGAAGCGAACAATGAATTCTTTGCTTGTCTTGTATGGTGTCACTTTACTTTCGCGTGAGAGACTTTGTAAAAGCATTTCTAACACCTGAACTGAGTTCTCGAATTTATGATGTAACTCTTGCGAGGAGGTTGCGTTACTGAAATTACAGAAGCTGCTGGATTTTTACAAGTGGAACACAAAGAGACTGTATTTTAGCGTCTTTTCCTCCGACGCCAGCTGGATTTGACACAGCAAGTCCACCGAAGACTTTTCCGTCCCTGTTCATGAACATTATCAGTCCTTAATCTGTCCTGTTACATACACGAGCATTTCTGCTTGGATTGATGGCTGTAGCCTCAATCATGTCCAACAGACAACTAACAAAATGAACAAGTGTTTTTCTTTGCGATGTGTTAGCCTAGATAAGGACTCTCTGTTTACTCAGCTGCCTTTAAGCCCATGTAGTCACTTTAACACTTTCCATTTACTCTGCAGCCTTGTGAACTCCCTGATCGATGCCTTTTTATACTTCATATTTGTTTGTGCTGTCTAGCTTGCTTCGACTCGTTGTTACGCGATATTTCTATTTCAAGGTTTGTTGGTAGCCTCTGCACTCTCCCCCCCCCCCCGGTTGCAGTCTGTTGCTCTTCTGCAGGAAGTCTGCCAATCTCTGATGGGGGCTGTAGCAGTGGACACGATCTGCACTCTGAGATCACACCTAGCATTACGCCAAAAATGAACAATTGCATTAAGTTGCAAAACTGGTGATTATACAGGCACAAAAAAACCTACCAAGGCTAAAAGTAAACATATTCATTTCAAAAACCCAATTTTAAGCTTTAATTAAAGTTGTAGTGAAAGCAGTGTTTTGACACTTGTCCCGTCGTCCTTGTTCTCTCCATAAACACCCACCGTTCACTTCTTTCAGCTTTTCTTTATTTATGAGGCCGCTTCACAATTAAACCACCCAGGACTGTGATTTGAGGTCACCCTGTAACTATGTGCTTTAGATGATTAATAGGATGTTGCCACTGGATAGATAAAAGGTCAGGCATGCTCACTTGTGCAACACGACATATTTTCTACACGTGTCGATTACGCAGACTTAACGGCGCCCCGAACCCCAGCGTACGTCTTTTTGTCGTAAAGCTCCGCTAATCAGACTTCCTTTGATACTGTGCTTCAATGTTTCCTACCTAGTGCACACTTAAATCCTTGACTGCATTACTATAATGTGTAGTGAATTTCCAGCAGTTGAAGTGTATTTGGTGCATTCTGTAGTCTGCATGCTCATTTGCATTCTGCAGCGCATGCCAAGTGCCAAGCTAAACAGAAAGCCATTCACAGAAATACTGCTTCATAGTACTAGAAGCAAATGTTTTACTTCCTTTTTAGCTACCTTCTTACAATCTGTGATCCGTTCAGAATATAGATGATATAGGAAGCCAATACAAAGTGTTTTAAAACTATTTTGATAGGAAGAGGTGATGTGTGAGGATCTGTCTTATAGTAGACCTTTTTATTCATGTAATGGTTCAGTCACACTACAGTAAAAATGATTCAGGAAAAACCTTGCAATGTATTTAACTGACGGATTGATTTATTTCTAAATATTTTTTTGCTTTATGCAACTGAATGCAAGTAGCTACAAGAACGAATTAGTCACCCAGAAGTTGAGTGTGCAACACCCTCATCATCTGGGCAACTTTGATAGCAAAGTGATGCCACAGGTCACCTGGTGGGGGGCAACCTTTCTTCCAACAATGTTGGTCCAACTCAGACTGGCTGCAATCACTCTCAGACAGACTAGCAAAGGTTTGCAAATAACTACCATCTAATTGAGTCAGTCTGAATGGATGAGTGCAACTTGTTTGCAACGTGTCTCTTTGCAATACGGGAATTGACTCAACTGGTAGCATTCTGGTTATACTCCTATGTAAAATCCAGGCTGCTGAGCACTTATCTCATTTTGCAATTAGATTGCAAACCTGCAGTAACGACATCACTGTTGGTGAAGGAATTTCTGTTTCAAATCTATGACAGTTTATTTGGACCTGTGTATAGGCTGTCAACAGATTTGGGATTTATGCCAATATGATATTTTCTGTATTAATACAAACAAACTACGATTAACCCCATTAAATTCTCGGCTTAGATGCACTAACTGATGCACTAACACTGTGCACTAACTGATATTGGACTGAATGTAGGCTGGTAGACTGAATCCAAGTTACTGGTGCTTTATCGCTGTCTCAATGCATCAAAGTCGCTTTAAAACGACAGCAAGGCAAGAGATTGTGAGTTCACTGCACACGGTGACAGCCTCCAAAGACTCTCGTTCCTATTGTGACCGTAGTATAACTGAAATTTTGTTACAAAATGTATAGCTTCAGTTTCCTAAGTCAAAACGTTTGCCATTACTATTGGCTGAAGATTGACTGGCAGTGCCTGAGCCTCAGCAGGTTGTCTGCCAATTGAAAAGCCAACGGTTTAATCCTCGGGCAATGAACCTCTGTTTTTGTAAAGGCATAGATAAAATAACACTGATCACAATATTAACCAGTGTTGCAATAGCAGGAAATGAAGTGAAGTCAGGAAAACAAAACTAAACTAACTTTTTTAAAGTAAAAAAAATAGGATAGCAGCTTATTCCAGGTTCAGGACTCTTCATGCTGATTCACTGTAGCTGAATAGGACAGAGCTATTGCTATTGTTTTCACCAACATATGTGAGTTTCCCATGGCGACAACCCAACTCTCTCCTCCATGCAGTGTGCATGCAGCTCAAGTTAATTCATGCATGCAGCTCTTTTGACCTTTACCAACCAGCTCCATGAGGCTGACATGCTTATCTCTTTAAACCTGATTTCATCCACAGATTCATCCTACAGCTGCGCAGCTAAAACTGATCTCCTCCAGTTCCAATTTAATGTTATAATGTCGTGTAACATTACACAGCCTACGCGTAACAAAACTCGTCTGCATTCAGTATTACTGTAGCTAGCCCACTGTGCAGCACAACTGATGTGTTTAAGGCTCCATCTCTGCTAGACACTTTTACCAGCTGCAACTGTGCCTTCATATAGAGACGGAACTTTTAAGCCCGACTTTGCTCTGACCAAGGTGATCTGTCATCACGAGCTCGAAGAGAGAAAAAGAGAGAAATACAGGCAGATAGAGACAAAGGACAGTCCTGCAGCGGTAATTGGGTTGCTGTTTTTCCGTCAGTTTCTAAAGTCATTAGGAACATCTCTCTCTTTTCTGCCCTCACTCCTTTCCTCTCCTCTTTCCCCATCTCCCCCCTTCCTCTGCTCTTTCTTTCAATTCCCTCCTCTCCTCCATCTCCTTTTGCTCTGTGCCAAAAACATATTCATCATACTCCTCTGCTGCCCTCACAGTGTTGTGCCACGGCATACTAATGACACTGTGCATCTGTGTGTGAGTGTCTCTCTTGCACACACACACACACACACACTTTGTCAGCATGTGTTTATATTTATGTGTTTGCTGGTGCAAATGCTTCTGAGGCAACGTCTGCATGAGCACACTGTATGTGCATATCCCCATGTATATGTGCGCAAGTGTGTAGTACATGCAAGCATATATGTGTGTCAATTATGAATGTGTGCGTGTTGTGTTTTACTTCAGGCTAAGAAAGCTTGATAATACACCGTGCACTCATTTGCCATAAGCCTGTTAAGAGCATGCACAGAAAAATGCCACCAAATACATCTCAGCCTCTCTCTCTGTCTGTCATCTGGTTTTCTTTCTCTCTTTCTCCGTCTTTACCTCCTGTCTGTGTTGTTTTCACTCTGTTTGGTCTCTCTCCCTCTAACTTATTCAGTTCCTTTCATTCTTTCGCACCTCCCTCTCTGTTTATCTAAATCAATCCCAGTGTCTGTCTTGCACACAGGCTGACAATAAAATAAAAAATACTGGGCATGAGAGAGAAAGAGAGAGAATGAATATATGGTGAAAACAGTCAAATGAGGCTTAATCCTGTGTCCTTTTGGCAAACACTGCATATGTTTTGTATTTTTATATCAAAATGTCAAATATCTCTTTCCCAAACACATATTAAAAATAAAAATTTGCACATCCAAATATGATTTCAAGTATTTGCCTAATGCAGTGTGAAGCCTGCAGATTTTTGTGACTCGTTGAATGAGCCACATAAAGAAAACAACCAAAAACAAATATCACTCATACACTGCTGCCTTTTCCCTAGCGCTTTTTAATTCTGCTGGGACTTGACAATATGTCAGCCTCAAATGGGAGACTGGGGGAAAACCATTTGTGTTTAAAACTTTGCTGCATAAATAAAATCCATAGTGGATGTTTTCAGCCCCTGTCAAGGTATTGGCTGTTTGGTTTCATCTTCAAATGGTTCAATTAATTCAGGAAAACAGGTTTTTGCTTTTTGTCAATTACAGTAAAAAAGAAAGATCCAATTTTAACGTAAAGGCATTGAGACACTTTGATTTATTAAATCACCTTTAGCAGCAACATCACCCTCAAGTCTTCGTTTCTCGTTATCTGAGATTTCTTCTGGTGTTTCCTCCCATCACCCCCAGCTGGTCACAGCAGACGGCTAACACTCTCTGGAGGTTTCTTCCTGTTAAAAGGGAGTTTTTCCTTCCCACTGTTGCTAAGTGCTTGTTCATAAGGTGTTGTCTGACTGTTGGGCTTTTCTCTGTATAATCTTAGAGGCTTTACCTTACAAAGCACCTGGAAACGACTGTTTTCTTTTATTTGTCGCTATAAAAATAACATTTAAGGGTAGTGAAATCTAGGGAACTGTTGATAGTTCCAAACAACTTCTGTTTCAAAAATCATACTTTTAGTGCTGCAGAAACATTTTTGAAATTTTTCCCAGATCTATGCCTTCACACAATTCTCTCTTGCAGGTCTCAATTCTCTCAAGGCCGAGACTTGTTATTCACTCCAACACACACCATCACCTATGACAACTTCAAGGTGTATGTGCTTCCAAATTACGTCCAGTCATTTTGGCACATTTAGACAGAGACCAAATGTCATGTTAAAGGACCCGAAAACCTGTGCATAGATGGTTTATTTCTTATTTATTTTTAATAGATTAACAAAATGATGGTGGTGTCTAACATGTAGATTGATGATAAAAATAAATAATTGCAACTAGTTCAACAAGAAAAAATGCTGATGTCACTTGTTGGTTTAGGACACCGCCTCAGTATGACCATTTTGACTGGTGCTACATTCAGTGATGTCTGAGCTGTCTGTGTCAGCACACTCAAAGTGGCCACACACCTCATTTCAACCCATAAGAACTTACAAAGAAGTGAGAAAAACAAGTTATTAAAAAATCACCCTGTACATTGAATATAAAGGAGGAAATCTTTATTCATTATATGGATAAAGTTGTGCATGTGGAGACTGAGACACCAACAAGAACTGCAGTTTTTGGCACTTCTACCTTGGCTTCATTTTTAAGCCTTGGCCTAAGGTGGCTTTTATGACAAGTTGGACTAACTAGTTGTTCCAAATTCCCATTCAACTGGATAAATATATGCATACAAACTCAGTGCAAACAATGCAAGCAATCAAATGTATACTAGGGATACAATCATATGAAAAAGAAAGTGTTCCACAGGACTTACAGGACTGCAGTCACCTGAGGTTTGCAGGCAATCATTCATGGACATCTCTCTCATGCTCTGCTACAATATTTTGATTAGGTTGAGTTCTGGACTTTGACTGAGTCGTTGTAAATTTGTTGCTGTTTAAGATCACTGTCTTGTTGCATGACCAATTAAGGCCAAGCTTTAACTTTCAGACAGATGATCTCACGTTTGACTCCAAAATATGATGATTACACGGTGCCCAGGTCCTGTGGCTGCAAAACAAGGCCAAATCATCACTCCTCCACCGACAGGATGTTTATACTGATGCTGTGCTTGGGTTGCTCCTAACTTGGTGCTGTACATTATGGCCAAACATCTCCACTTCTGCCTTGTCTGTCCAAAGGACGTTTTTCCACGCTTCTTACAGTTTGTGTGCAATTCCATAATCTTTTAGAGAGAACAGGTTTTCTCCTGGAAACCCTTCCAAACAAGTCATAGTTGCTCAGTATTTTTCTAATTATACTGCCACTCACTGCAATTCTGAATGCACACTAAGTATCTGTAATTAACAGAGCTTCTTTCAGTAACATTACACAAACTTAAACCATTATAAATGACCTGCCATCATTTATAATTATAATATCTACCATCATGGTTATTATACAATCAGAAGGCCGGTTAAAAGGGAATCGGTATCTTCATTAACAGAAAACATCTCACAGACTCTTTGATGAGCGCTGATATCTGTCTGCACAGTGGGGAGGGGGCAGCAGCACGACCCCCACTGACTGCTTTGAACTCATCTCTGGCATCATTAGCGCATGATGACAGTGATTAGAGGAGAAAGGGCCACCGTGCCAATTTCCATACTGAAAAACAAGACAGGAAGAGCAGGACAACCGCACGCCTCATATGCAAAGTGCCCCAGAGTGACAAAGCCGACCTCTTTAGTCAGTGAATAGCACATAAAAAATGCTGATACAGCCCACAACAGGATACATCACTGCTCCAAGGTTCGTAAACATCAGACCAGTGATGGAGAAGGTACTACAAATACTGACATTCTGACCTTTAATGAGTACGCTTGGTGTTTTTTAGCCCCAGAATCAGTGTGCAGAGCCTTTAGTGTGCCTCCAGAATACTAACTGAACTACTGTATTAATTACAAAGCCTTAATAAATTGAACAATTTGAAAAGCTGTTACAGAATGATGAATTAAATTAGCATCTAAATGATTCATTACAAAACTTAGAGTAAAAACCAAAAGATCATTACTTTGTCGCCAAATAATTTGTCTCTCAATAAATTAAATAAATAAATAAAAAGTATGGGAGGAGCCTTCGTTTGATTTTCTCCATGTCTGCTTGTTACTGGTCCAGCTTACTGTGTTTGGTTTATTGCATTTTAATAGGAAAAAAAAAATCTCAGCAGAAAGGCCATGTGTGAGTTTTTCTGCAGCTTTTCATCATATGGCATATTTTCTTCAGCATGAAGTTGCACAATGTTACAAACAAACATGATCGAAAAAGGTGCGATGTGTAGTGCTTAGAGGAAAACGTCAGGTTAAACTACACTTTCACAGTTATTATGTAATAATAACAACTCACTGATTGTTCTAAAGTGTATATGTCAGCCTGCTCTGGCCCTGTAGACATCGGGGGTATCCTTCCCACAGTGTTTATGCCATAAAACATGAGTCGTTCCACCCTAAACTCTGTACGACTTCAGTATAAACATGTAGCTGAACGCCAGCTTTGTCGTACTTGATTTCCAGCTGTTTGTGACATCACTTGTGTCTACAGTGAGTTGTCAACTTGCAATTAGATTTACCGGTAGTCTACATTAGCGCTCTCCTCGTCCCTGAGCATGACCTGTCAGGGGTTGGGTCTGTGACCCAGCATTTTGTGTTTATTTTTATTTCTTATGTTAATATTAAATGTTAAATATTAATGTTAAAATCATGTGATATTCATAAGTAAGAGTAGAGTTGAGTTATTTTATATTACTTATGAGATCATTTTAAGTTCTAGGATAATTATTCCGTTTGCCTGAAGATTAGTCTAGGTTAAGTTTTGAAGAGTCAGGTGTCTCCATGTTCAATGTATTTTGTTTTACTTCCCCGGTGGTATCATTATGTTAATTTGTGTCAGCTGTTTCCCCAGGTGTTTCCACTTCCCCTGTGTGTGTATTTAGTCTGTGTGTTCCCTTCAGTTTTTGTCAGTTCGTCTGTTTTCTTGCCTTCATGTCATGTTTCATTTAATTTGTGATTCTGTTCAGCTCCTGCTTAAGTTTCAGGATCATAGTTTCCTGCAGGCTCCTGCTCTGAATCGTGTTCATATTTTTGTCACAGTAATCATATTTTAGTTTTTTCTAGTTTAAGTTTTAGTTTTTGCCCCTGTTCTCCTTTTGCTTTATTTTTTGTTTTAATGCTAAGCCACAAAAAAAAAAATAAAACAACCTTTTGTTTACACTCTGTTTCATCTTTCTCCATGTCCTGCATTTGGGTCCACTATTCACTCTTTTCACTCTACACATGACCTGATTTTGCAGTGTCATTTATGAAGAATAAAATAACTTCGGGCGGGCTACTGATAGCCACATGTAAACAGAGTTCCTCCTCCTGATTTTCATTTTATACTGCTAAATATCACTGAAATCCTAAACAATTAGCCCTCGCCAGGTTCTGTACGGACTGCTGCAGTGAACCTTGGAAAAGAACCAATTGATTTGATCTAACTATCTGTCATCATATCAGTAAACTATTAACTGCAGTGTTGGAAAATATTAAGGAAATGATCTTCCCATCTTTTTTCCCTTTATCCTGTTTTCCTTTCCTCTTTTTACTTTGAACTAGTAAAGGAATACATTTGTCTTTAATGATGGGATATTTTTACTTTTCTAAAAGATAACTCAAAGCTACAAATAGTAATTGGACTTATTCTTATATAGCTTTTTTTTATTCTCCCGGAGCACTCAAAGCACTTAATGCAGCATGCCACATTCACTTCCTTCTATGATTTTAAGTGCTTACTAACTTAACATTCAGACTGAGATGGATGCATCAGAGAGCAACTTGGGATTAGTATCTTGGCCAAGGATATTTGACATGCAGACTAGGGGGAGCCAGGGACTGACCCACCGACGTCTTACTATAATGATTGTGGTATATTATTATAAATCAGAATTCCTCTGTGTTTCATACATGTTATGTTCATGTGATCGTCCCCTGCGAATGCGGTGTTACGTTGTCTGGTCGCCTTAGTTTTGTGAAATCATAGCGGCTACATGGACAGAGTCCTCAGAGCACCTTCTAATTATGTCACACAAACTCACTCTGATAGAGTCGTCTGCACTCAAAAAACTATTCTTTGCCTTCATAAAAATTAAGCAATCATTTTGAGGAAAGTACAACTGAAATATGTAAAATCAAAGGTTGATTTATCCGAATAATTAATCATTAAGGAAAATGCTCTTGATATAATCTGAATGTAAACCAATCAATTCCATTTAAATCTAAGGTTTTACAGTGTACTCATGTAAGAAAACTATAGGAAGATTTACATGTGATCAAATTACTTAAAAGTAATTTTTTGAGTATGGGGGCACTTTGGGGGCTAAGTATCTTCCATGTGGAGTCTACAGTCAAAGCTGATGCAGGTTTCTAAGTATCTATATTTTAAGCTACTGTAATACAAGACATTAAGTGACAAATGGAAGGAAAAATGAGGACGAATTATGCTTTCAGAAACACTGACAACTCACAGATGAATGAATTAACAAATGTGACACATCCACAGCTGAATTTACTGCGTGCTATGCTAGTAGATGAAACGCTGAAGGACAGATGGAGGAGAAGCCAGAGCGATGGATCATATGCAGCAGCTGAATAAGAGGACGGACAGCAGAGGGAGCTCACCTGTTGTTCGGCCTCTTCCTCGTCGCTGCTGATCTTCAGGTCATCCTCCAACATTCTGCACAGAGACACACAGACATGTGTTATTGCGGCCATGACCTCCTGTCTGCTTGCATTAGTTCGGTTATGGCAAGTTGTGATCTGCAATTCCCTTTCAAGAGCTTTTTTTTTTTTTTTTGGTGAACGGATTAATTACACAGCAAAAAGAGCAGCAAGCTGGTGGTTCATGTTGGGGAATGAGGAAGCGGACATTCACTGCTAAAAACCTACCAGATGTTCGGCTTTTAGAGCTCGGGGAAAAAAGAGCCAGATTGTTTTTTCACCTGGAAACTTTCTGTCTGACAACTGCTGACCTACAGCCAAGAATTCCTTGGAAACAAAAGAGGAGGTGCTGAGCAGACACGGGTCCTTCATCACGATCGCACACTGATTTTTTTTAAGAGGTTTCTAATTGGAGAAAGAACCTGGTCGTTGCCCTGTTTCTCCTATTCTCGTGCTTGTTTTGCTCTCCCTGTGCTAGGATCAACTTTTACCAATACAGCTCCAATGAAAGAGATATATAAGGCACAGTCGATAACATGAACTCCCTCACAGCATCACCTGCTCCTTACCACACAAATTATTCAGTATTTATATGCTGCGGATTGGCAAGTTCCCATGTTTTATTGCTTTATATAAACCCTCCACACAAACTACTGTTATTTTAAGCTTGCACTGCTATTGTTATGACAGGAGAATCCCCTAAAGGGATTTTTACTGCCTCACGAACCACTCTTGTCAGTGCTTGCACCGCTAAAAAATACTCCCCAGTGTTGTGGTGTTTTCAGATGGGGCCGTATGAGTCGTGAATAACCGAAGCACAATAAGAAAAAGCTTTGCAGATAAGGGGCACAGTGCTGCACACGGCGATGATAGATATGTTTGAATGAATGAATAATGGATTCATATTTTATTTCATAAGAAGGGACAGATGGAGAGAGAGAGATAGTGAGTGAGATGGAGATGATAATGATGGGGAAGTGAAGGGGAGCGAGTAGCGGTGGTGGTTGCATTGGTGGGGGGGCTGAAAGAGAGGGAGAGAGATAGAGGAAGGGAAGCATGGCGGAGAAATGAATAAAATGCACAAGAGAGAATAAGGAGAACAGACGCACTCAGATATAAATGAGTTATGGACTAAAGCATCCATGACATGAAGAGGTTAGAAAGCAGAACATCACATTTCTACTAGGTGCAGATGCTCTTAATTGCCTTTATAAAATTGAGTCTTTTTATTGGTAAAAGTACAGCACTACCAGAGCTCCATCACTCAAGAAAGTTTGTCTGAGGAGATATTAATATTTTCTGAAAGCCAAAATCGAAGCCACGCTAAGCGAGTGACTAATTACTCAATGCTCTGACACGGAGAATTTCACGTGTGCATTTGCTCACGCTACAAAACAAAACGTACACACGGCCTCCGGGATCAACTCCAAAGCTGAACAAGCACACACAGCTTTTATTTTCCCAGTGTTGCCCCTGGACACTCGTCTGCCTGGAGCACAGCGGAGCGTGCAGCAGATAAAGAGCCACATATTTCCCTCCGGAGACGGCGGGGACCAAAGCAGTGCATATAGGGAAAGCTAGATGGCGTGAACAGATAACGCGTTCAGCGTTTTAGCACAAGTTCGCAGTCAGAGTTAAGTTTACGTCTTCTTCCATCACATTCGCAAGACTTTGAGGAAACTTGACCTCTGACCTTGAGGTCGCTGTCAAACTAGGACAAAATCCTAGTTTTTGTAGCTGACCGCTGAAGCTATAAACTAATTTGGGCCATAGTTTGTGGTCTTTTGATTAAGACAAACATCAGCTGAGAATGATTAACATTGTGATTTCTGTACATGGAGCTGAACGTGCTGTTTAACAGATTTTTCAGCTCGACTGCCACTGATTGAAAAAACTCTCTACCACGTCATGCAGCAACGCCTCTTTAAGGTACTTACTGAATCAGGTTTAGATTTAGACTTAATTATTCACTTTTTTGCATTTTCTATCTGATCGAGTTCCTTCTTTGGTATAATCTTTTACCTTTCTGGACTATTTTGTTTTCTGATATTGATATTAGAATTTTTTAAAATTTTGTTTATCATGTTTTAAATGCAATAAATTATTTATTATCATTATTATTATTAACTGCATTTTAAAAACAAATGTTTAGGGAAGTTTTTACAGGCTGCTATTTTAGACTTTACCCGCGTAGTAATACCATCACTTGGACCCTAGCCTTGTAAGGAAACTCATAATTATTTAGTTTAAACCCTAACTATGGTGTTATCTGTGTTTTTGAACCAGCAACGCTCAAACACCGGCTTCAATCAGGTTTTTCATGCATTTGCCTAAATGAACATCGCGTGATTGGATCACAGTGTCACAAACTTCTTGAAGCAGGACGGTAATGATATGCTCCTTACTCACTGCTCTATTGACTATAATGAAACAGCAGAATTCACTCCATGTTTGTCTTATTGGACATTAAGGTACTGAGCCTGTTGGAGAGGGATTACAGCTGGGTGAGTTTCCTATAAAGCCAGACATAGTAAACATTCAGCAAAGAATATAGCAATTAGCCTAAACAGCTCATTTACTGTTGAATAAGACGAGGTAGGCCTATTCATTATCGAGAACATTTTACGCCTGTTGAGCATCACAGTGAAAACAGAGAATGGCCTAATGGCAGCAGTAAACTAGGCATTGTTTTTAACCAATAACAATTATTTCACCCTAATAAACAAAGCAGCATTTATGTTTGAATACAAGATTGGAGAAAAAAAAATTACACTGTGGGGTATACATGAGTAATCAACAGGAAACGGCTTATCAGCTTTGAAAGCATAGTATAAAACAGCACAAAAAGCACTGCAGCTCCCACAGACGTCCTCCTAATGGAAATATAATTAACTATTTAACCGCATATCCAAAGTGAAGGAAATGAGAACTTACATTTTGACCTGGGACCTTAATCAAGCCATCCAGCTGAATTACTGCAAACTTACAAGACCGCTTTGACTTTTTCTTAAGTTGCAGGATTTTTGCATCATCTCCTACCCATCAAGTCTTTTTTAAGAGTGCTTTTTGACGCCATCCTCACCAAATACACTCTAACTCCTATTTAAATGAGGTTTTTAATAAAATGTATAAATAATGCATCGCACTTGACACTTAAAAACTCTCATTAGATGTAGTAACATGGGAGTTTTACTACTTTATATGATATGGTGTGACAGCAGATCAAAATCCTCTTCCTTAGATAGTGAAATAACTTTAACAAGGAGACTAGCGTTTGCATAACAGCAACCATTAAAGATAGCAACAGGTCAGCACGGTCACAGACCTGGTCCCTGACTTCAAAGCCGCCATTTCAAAGGCTACGAGACAGCAAGCACGCTGTTGCAATAATTTTATTCTTCGCTCAGTCTTCAAACGCTGTTTTTCCTGGTGTTACAGTAGCACTAGTAGTAGAACAGAGATTGGGCTTATAGGGAATAGGATAGAAAAAATATGGGTCATAGTATTATCAACTTTGACACTACAGAGTTCCTCCTTCTATTTGGGATTCTTCAAGTGGTTTGTTTATACTTTCTAATGTCTCTGACTTTGTAAATCTTAAATGTCTAGCTTTCATTAGCTCACGGTAGCTAGCTAGCTTAGCTCAAAATGTATTTGGCAAAATGGCTAAAGCTAGCATAGCTGGGGTTCAGCTGTGTCTGTGACTTATTTTTAAAGTGTTAGACAACTTAAAGTATACCGCAGTATAAAGTATAATGTGTTGAAAAACTAGCTTTCTTGTATTGCAAAACACAGCTTGGTATATTGTTACAGCATTATACTGTATATGATAAAGACTTTAAAAGAAATTTCTGTGTGATTTAACAGTTTATGGTTGCTGATAAACGCAAGCTATTTTTTAAATATATATGCAATCTTGATACAAAAAAGCAAAAAAGAATAGATGGGTGGATACATATATGTAGGTTTCACTTAAATTTGATTAATTAGTTAAGAAACAGCTTTCTGGATAAGGTCTAAGTGTGTTTAGTAAATGTATTGCTGACTCATTTACTGACATTTGGTCACCTCTCCTTCTCGTCACATTTTAGCTCAATAAGTAACCAATTAGTGTAATTTCCCATGACTCCGGCTACTAGCGCGAAATACAAATTTTCCAGACAAGTTGAAAGAACAACACCCAAAAGGTTGCATGGAGAGGCAGGTGAGGTGATAGTTAGTATACGAGTCACATGACTTCCAGCAAGATGAGAGAAGTCTGACTCTTATCTGGTTCCACAATTTTCAGCCTTTTTATTACATTTTTGTTATTTTTTATGTATCACTTTTACGTTGACAGGAGAAAACTCTCCATAGAAGCACAAACCATTTTTGTACCCAGCTGTAAATATGCTTCCTAATACTATAAAGACTGTGGGGGGAGCCAACCTCAAGCAGCACCGTGTGGAACTGCAGTTTTTACCATCTGGGGCACCTTTCAAGGCTTACCAAACAATCAGTTATAAAAGGGTGAAAAATTCACCTTCTATATAGTTTTCATGAAATGGGGAAATTAACTTTTAACAAGATTAAAAACAGATTTTTTGTACCAGGCTGTAAACATGTCAGTTTCATCTGTGAAGTTGGGGATTTTAAGATGGTAGTTTAAAGGTATTGATTCACCTTTGGAGAGCCTAAAGGGGTGTCTGTAGAAACTGCAGTTTTTTTACACTTTACCTTTGCTTGATGTTTCATACCCAGAGGTTACCACTTGGCTTGTGATGAGCTGAGAGACACAGCGGTTTGAACACGTAACATGGGGACTGACATTTTTAAAACATGAACTCCCTCAAATCCAGATCAAGGTAAGTTAGGTTAGGTTACTAGAGCAGGAACTGAGCTGGCTAGCTAGCGTAATGACAGAAAACACTCAGTTTTATCCTTCTCAATCGCTCTTGCGTTTTTAAATCGTTAAGCTCGTCGCGACTAAGCGTGCAGTGCAAGCCGGGGTCATAAAGCGACCTTGCGGGTCGAGATTTGTGCCTTTCCACTCTCATCCTGCCGTACAGCTCTGTGAGTGATGCGTGGAGTGGGTTGCAGCCAGAGATGTTGCAATATGCTCCTGGCTCACGTTAAATTAATGTAGCTGCTCTTTCCCGCTCTGATCCACACAATCTTTTTTTTTCTCCTCCTACCACCAGTGAATTTCTTCCAAGAGTCAAGTTTAATTTTACCTTGAGGCAAACGCAGCAGAAGCAGCAGCAGCAGGTCAGAAATTCTCAGTTTATGTGTGTGTGTGTGTGTCAGGGAAAAAGAGAGAGAGATATACTCACGACTTCTGTGGTGCAGTTGGTGGTTTAGCAGTAGGCTTGTTAGCTGATACAGTACATCGCTCTGCAACACAACAGAGGACATTCAATCACTGTATCACAGTTTTGCATGTGTCAAGACTTGTGTCTGTGTGTGTGTTGATTAGTGTTTGACAGGAAGCCAAACTCACATCACTGTAGACCCGTAGTACTGTCACATTGGAAAATATGACACTTTGTTCCAGTGTTATGCGGCATGTCTGTGTGTGTATGTGTGTTTGTGTGTTTGCTTTGGTAACAGGATTTGGGGGTAAAAACAGTAAGTAAATGTCCTTTTGCAATAAAAGTCAAACTGAAACACTCTGACAAAAACTCAAGGAGATTATTTATTTTCCAAGTGGATATACAGAGGAGGTTGTGAACAGAATCCTGTTGCTGTATTTCATATTCCAGTCAGCCGTATTTCTTCTTTTCTTACACAGAGAGGAAAAACCTGCCAGTGGGGAAATGCTTCAGCTTTATATACGGCACAAATAACTCAAAATACTACAAGATGGATTTAACAAAGAGCAACAACCTTAGAAAAGCTTTTCATGATCTGATCAACCCTGGGAGTCGGAAATACAGGAAGGCGCTACATGTAGTACTGGGTGAATTTTGCATAGAGTCATGTGGAAAAAGAAAGTTTCCACAGGACTTTATGCAGTCCTGTGGATAGCTAAGGACATCCTATGATTCAGTAACTTGTAAAACCACCTTTTCCACCTTTTTCAACAATAACCCGAAGTGATCATTTTTTGCATGACTTTTGTATCAACCTGTGGCAAAACACTTTTTCCTCTCTGGTTATTAATATGTTCAAAAAATGAATGCAATGGATTACCAGCTGGACTCAATAATGGAACTTTTTTATTTGGTCTTCCCAACTCTGTCCCAACGGATCTCTATGAGGTACAGTGGTATGGCGTGTTGCTTTATTCAGATTAATTCATAATGACCTTGTTTGTGGTTTTAGAGGCGTCTCAACCAATGGAAAAACACACAAAAACACAAGAGGACCGGTGTTTGGATCATTTTGTGGAAAAAACAGTAAAATATTTGTTAAAAAATCACCAAAATCAGACGTGTTATCTGCATGTATGTAGTATATCTCAGCCTTAGTAATCACACCTTTTTACACCTGGTACTAATATGCAATCTGCATTTGGACGCATTATCTACATAATCACATCTGATCTATGGGTGTTAGCATTAACACCTTGTTTTAATTATTGTCTCATTATCTCAAATCAGTCTGGAATGTGATCAGATCTAGATATGTAAATTACTCCGGCCCAGCTGGCTGACTTAACAATTCAATCCATTACTTCTTGCAACCTCCACCACCAACAAAGGTTTTTAGATATCTAGATATTGATTGTATAAACACCTTTAAAGGGGCCTATTATTCCAGCTCTGTATTTTTCTTCCTAACACATACTAGAGGAGCTTTGCATGATTCACAGTTTAAAATAAGCCATATTTATGTTGTACTGCAGCCTCTAAGGCCCAAGTCCCACAGGTTGGTTGGCAGCCAACTGGAAAACACCTATGGCTTGGGAAAACTCTGTATTCCTCAAACGGTTGGGAATGGATGCTGAAGCAGCCTCTGTGAAATTAACGAGGGTTTGGGAGGAGCACAGTCCTGTCACAGTGTCTGATTCTAACGAGTGACAGCTAGCAACCTCCAGCAACCACTTGCCAATCACTTAAAGAATACACATTTTTTCCTAGCAACCTGTAGTTGCCAACATGTTTGTGTCACTGAGGTCGAGCTCACTGGCTGAAAGAATGACCTTAACTTAAAACATCTTTGTTCTGACTGGCTCAGTCATTCATTTGTGAAACGAATGACAAAGCAGCAGGTGGGTGTGGCTTCTGTTTTGTTAGCTGTGCTATGACCATATAAGGATATCCCTGCTTCCTGAGATCACACAGAGCCAATAACAGGGGGGAAAAACCACAAACCAATAAATCAATGGGACTGTTTGTGCATATGTTGACCTCAGTATTTGAAACTTTGGTTGTTGTTAACATCCATCCTCCAACCGTATCTATATGACAGAAAACACAGGAAATCCTTACACCCTTAAACTGCTGCCGTGAGCATGCAATTTCAAGAAAAAGCTACTTTTTAATGTTATGTATGAAATCATATACACTGTGACAGAACCTTTTATCCTCATTACTCTACTCTAATGTGATGTTGTCAGTTCAAACACAAGCTCCCGATTTTCTGACTGCGCTCCACTCATCACTTAATCACGTTTGTTTGATTACTTGCTCAGATGAACCCGGGAAGATAAAAGCAAAGGTTTTTCCGACTACCCTCCTCCCGTGGCTATGATTTCATTTCAACGTCAGCTGCCTTTCTCACATTCCTCCTGGGTGGCGTTGCCTTTAATGGCATCGGCAGCATTAATTATCGCAGAGCTCATACGTGAGTGTTTACGCTGGGAAAACTTACTCTGGGTGTTGTAGCCCGAGGTCACATGCTGTGACTCCTAGAGAGCAGGGAGAGAAGGAAAGAGAAAGCCAGAGGGAGACGAGATGAATGAATAAACCAACAGATGTCATTATTGATTTCACAGCAGTACAAGGATGCCATTACACAGAATTCAGAGCCTCTCATCTCCCCGCGTCGACGCTCCACCTCATTCTTAAAACTCACTGTGACGCAGGATTAGTGTGAAGCTGCAGGTTGAAAGCGCCACAACAGTCCTTCCTAATTCATTAAGTACTCGGTCAGATTTACTGCCTCTGTGTTTACATTCCTACTTCACCTGACACCAACACCAATGAGGCGCTTTGCATATTAAAAGTAATTCATAAAAGCATGAGGCAAAAAAAATAAATAAAAATCACCCTGCTGTTTCACTCCGAATTGTTATCGTCACCTCTGAGATAAATGTTCAGTATCGCATTGCCGCTTCTTCTAATGTGACAAATCTTCCCGATGTTTACATCACAAGGCATCATAAATCTTCCTTTTTTGTAGCGGCAGGTGAAACTTTGAACATCGATCTTCTGAACTCTTCATTCTGCTTTTATTGTGCCTGAACTTTACTTCTTAAACATGTCAGACAAACAGTGCGGGTGAGGAATCAGAGTCATTTTGCTGAAACCTCTGGTGATGACATTTCTGTAGGTGATGTTTATTCCCTTGAATCTTCAGCTGTGGTTGTTATCACTGTTCCTGTTAAATACTTATTCAGTTTTCTTGTTTTTGATGAACGATAAAGTGGAAAAGCATTCAACTTGAAGTAGTTTTTGTCTTATTTACTTATTTATGTTTAAAGAAAAAGTGATCTGCAGATCTTCAACTTTTTTCTTTTTTTCATTTGAAAGATGAATTTGTTCTGTTGATTGTAGGCTGGCTATCTTGAGCTCTGAGAGATTAATGAACTGGTGAGTCAAATACAGAGGACGCTGTTGGTGCTTATTAGCTGTGTTCACCTGCGCTCCTCTGTCAGAGCACAAACTGCTTCACAAAGAGGTAGAACAAAGCCTTCTCAATAAAGTATTAACTGTTTTGTCCTTTTCCTGATTGAGCCAGCAAACATGTTAAGGGACAGTAAGAATAGACGGTAATAGCGAAGTCTTTTGCTGCTGAGTGAATAACTTTGCGTTAAACCGTCAGTAAGTTTAATTCAGGGAGTGGGTGGAAACTTGGAAATCTGCCTGATTTGCTGACATTACTTGACGACACTTTTTTATTACTGCCGCCAAGGAGGTCATGATTTTGGTAGCGTTTGCGTTTCAGTCTTGTCTGTATATATGATAGCTTCAAAACCTTTGAATGAATTATGCTAAAACTTTATAGAGGTGTAGAGAGTCATCATCCAATACTTGTACATCAACTTGATGATTTATTGGTGAAAAACTTACAAAAAGCTGAGAACTGAGAAACTATGTGTCACGATCCTGGGTCTCAGCCAGTTAACGTTTTGAGTTTTTAAGCTATCCCTTTAATTATGTTGAGTAATTGGATTATTTTTTGGTTGCCTTTAGTTTAGTATTATTTATGGTTGACTTGTTAGTCTTCTTGTCTTCTCGTCCATGTTGTGAAGCTGTATTGTCATGTCTGCTTTCCATTCTGTTTCCTGTTTTATTTTAAAGGTCTGTGTCCTATGTCAGTGTAGTCAGCTTTGCTTCCTTTGTCTCGTTATGTCAGATTAGTGTCAGCTGTTTCCCCATGTGTTTCCACTTCCCATGATCACCT
>VUQR01018925.1:0-12170 GCA_015108515.1 Hemichromis elongatus | reverse complement strand
TTCCTACTCGGATTTTATGTTTTTTGCCTGATTTTATATCAATTGTGCTAATACAGTTAGTCAAACTGAAAAAAATAATTGTAAATTCAGAAATGTGAGGTTGTGCTGAAAAAAAAGATACCAAACAAGGCAAAGTAAACATTTTTTAAAGATGAAATAAAGAGGTAAAATCAAGAGTAGGTGAAAACGGCCAATTATACCCCAGAGGGATAATGAACATATTGTTGTTATGACTACCTGTGTTTGCTTTATATCATGGCATATATACATATATGTTTTGCATTTTTGCATGTCTCTTTCTTTTTCTATGCCAAGCACTCTAAATGCCTGCTTACAAATAACTGTTGTTGTTGTTTTTGTTTGTTTTTTTATCATATATTATGGCCAGTTGTTTTACAATCACTGTAGTCTGTTACAATAAGGATAAGTCCAACCTGGTAGAGGAAACTCTAAAAAGCCCACACAGATTAGTGGCTGGAATAGTGGGAAAGCAGAGTGTGTCTATCTTTGATGGGGTCACTTTAAGTGTCTTAAATTAATGCTTTCCTCAAGCAGAATTGACGTATTGTAGTGGACAAAGAGAGGGGTCAGTTCAGTTCTTTGTCAGAGTTCACCACTGCTACTATTCTCTCCACACTGTCACCCTGAAGTAGTCGTCTGCTGAAGAAAGCACTGCGGTGCATTAAGCTGGGCATACACTGCAATTTTTTCAGTTGCGTTATTCAGCTTCTGCTCAAAACGTACGATTGAATCTCAGGGGTTAGAAGTTCATAGGTCACGATGCAGGGTCTCACACTATACTGCCCAATGCAACCCAACGAGTGCTCACAGTGTGTGTTCATAACGTGAAGGATATAACACAAACTCTGTCTTTCACTCTCCCTCTTTGTCTTTCACTCACACACACACACACACACACACACACACACACACACACACACACACACACACCACCAACTTTGCTAAATTGCTAATGAAAACATTGACCAGGAAGCTGTAATTGAGCAGCAATGTCCATCCAACTCCTTTCACGGTTGTTGTGGTCGTGATAACTTTGTGAGGCCACATTGAAAAGGCTCGGATGAGCTCGCCAAAGTTCTACACGTTGTGCGTCCATCGCTCGTGTCCAGATCACACGCTGCACTGCCGTGCTGCTCCATCTTTTCATTTCCATTTCTGTGTTTGTGCGTGTGCAGCGTGAGAGTTGAACTGACACCCTCACGAGGGGCGACAGGATTTCAAACAGGTTTGATTTTCTTACGACTAAACGATTGCTGATCAGGAGCTGGTCGTGAGGTGTTAATCGCTTCACCTTGTATACTACACGATGCACGACACACTGAAAATCACACAGTGTATGCCCAGCTTCAGGGTTTATGCGTCAGAATAAGAGTGGAGTAATCCCATCTTTTAGATACATTTACAAATTGGGCAGCAGTGATTTAAAAGTTTGCTCTGAGGTACAACATTTGAAAAGAGTAAAAATGGGAGCGTAAAGTGGGATTTAGCCATTTATCAACAAGCTGACTGTGCCTTTCAGTTTTTCTCCAAAGTTTATTTAGTGTGTTAGATAACTTCTTTGTGCATGTCAAGGATTTCAAAGGTCAAAGAGTAACAACTGGTGCATGACTGGAAGGTGACACTCTTCCATTAAACACTATGGGTGAACTGCAGCACGCACCAGCAGTAGTGCAGGTTTTTCTCCGGTCGAGCTAACATGCTAAACAAGTTGTCCTACTCTCAGACAACGACAGAGCGCCATTCCAAATAAACCTGTTTTCACTGACTTTTTCCTGCTCATGTTGTCAGTGACAAATAAAGCCCATTAAGACTAACGTGAACCAGTCATAACATAAGCGCTGCTGTGATTTCAGTTAGCACCCACAGGGATAGAAGCAACATGTATTCATCCTGTTGTGGTTTAAGGTAAGGGTGGAGGCCATAGTGTTCACCTGTGTAACCAACTTTGTCTGGCTTTTGCCGTCACAACTGACCAGTAAGAGTAGAATCGGAGTTTTAGAAGGAGGGCGTTAACGCGACAGAAACTAAAACGGAGCACTTCAGACCATGAAAAGCAGAACTGCAGGATCATAAAGTACAATTTAAAAAGTGTTTTTGAACATTAAAAGCATGTAAACATATCTGATGGGGATTATGATGAAAAAATATGAGCCTGTAAATAAAACAAAACAAGAAACACAAAACACACCTGATGTAATCTGGGCCACTCGGGGCATGTCACCAGACTCTGGTTAGCCATCAGCCAGCATCCAGACCGCAGCCACTCTTAATTCTTCTCCGTACAAAAAGTCTAATTTTGAAATATGCACGTTGCTCCTTTGGAGTGAGGAAACGTGTGTGCAGAGCATACACACAATGATTGAGCCATGCCTCTCCTTAAAAGATAAAATCCACATCCTTTTTCTCTGAAGCTAGGTATCTATACATAATCCATACAGACATTTTAATAGTTTCTGTTTTATGTTGATTATTATCGTCTCCGGCGGCTGTACCTCTCAGGTACGCAGCCATTTTATTAAGAGACGCCGCATAAAGTTTAAACAAACATAAAGGGATGAGGTAGGGATGGGAATAGTAGGATTTGGGAATGGGTGTTGCACAACATTTAGAAAATAATCTAAAAACCAAAATATAAAAAGAAGAAGAATCCAGATTTGTAGTTACAGAGTCTGTGGTTTGGATGCACAAAATATGCTTCCACCTTTAGCTTTGAGGTCTTTTCGCTCTCTCAAAGAATACGCGATGCCACGAGGAACAGCGGGGTAAAAGGGTTCAGTCTGTGCATACTGAACAGCCAAAGGTTTGGGGTTGGGGAGTGTGGGTGAGGTGGTTTAGTGGGTCACTGGCAAATAGTGAAATGGGATGGGACCAACGGGTTCCTTTCTGAATGAAGACCATCGGCAGCCTGAATACTTGGCAGGTAGACAGAGGACAGACTCGGCCTGTCAGTTTCCTTCTTGCTGGTCTCCTGAAGAGGCAGATGGTAAACTGCTGTGACTGTCCATCTTGATTAGTATAACTTAAGTATTATCCAGCATAAAAAGGTGTGGTTACCGTTACAATCTGAAATGAAGAACCTGATAAGAAGCTTTTCGTGAACAACGGTGGAAGCAAAGGAAAAGATTATCCAAACACGATCACATAGGATTTTCTTTCACTTTCGTCTGTCGCTCGCTTCCAGTTCATTAACTTTGTCGGTGGCTGAATCTCTGGCGCCGTCCTGAAACTTAAGTTTAGCATATCACAATGTTGGCTGTGTATCACTGTGAAACAGGCCCTTTCAGGGAGATTGTACAGGTGTGGGTGCTCTGCTGCTCCTTCCCTCCATCGCTCCCTCCAGGTTTTCCATTTTTAAAATGGGTTCTTCATCCTCTTTTCAAGAGCATGCAGAGCCTAAAATTGTCTGTTTTTGTACCCATCAGTATTTTCCACTGTTTCTTCCAAGTTAGCAAGTTGAGACTATTTTACAAAGCTTGTAAGTTGCATAGCAACCAGAATGTATCATCTTGATCTTCTGTTACTAGCAACAGTCACATCTAAGCTTTAGGACAAATTATAAAGAAAAAAAAAAATCCTATATGACCTCCGCCTAAAGAAACCCGACAACGACAGACTGTCACTACCCAGAGTAACGGATACACAGCAGAAAAACAAAGGAAACTATCAAAAAGAAAACGCATAATGAGTAATAGTAACAGAAATATGGTAGTTGTAGGAATAATAATGCTACCACCAGTTATAATAAGGGGAATTATAATTCTTAAATAGACTGAAGAAGAAGGATTTTCCTATATTAAGAGCATGTCAAATGCACTGATAGTTTAGAGTCCTTGTCCAACTTGGTGGGTGTTTTTTATGGGTCAGTTTAAGGTAGGCACATGGACAGGCACTGCATGCGATGAGAGGTGAAGAGGAGAGGGTATCGACTGATTTAGGAGTGCTTCGGTATGGTTTAGGTATGAAGATGAAGGTGGCTTCAAGGGGCAAGAGCTGGACAGGGCTCATTTCTGTCCAGTGATCGACTGCGATATGGATCGAGGCGGGATCATGTCCAACAGGTACTCTCTCTGCCGGTCTGCTAAGCTGGAGCTCTTATGGGCTCCAACAGCCGCTGGGTTCAGATAGGCAATATTTAACCCTGTGGATTCAAAGAAGAGGAGACCATTCAGACAAAACACGAGCCAGTACGGCCAGCAAAGTTCATCAGATTCAGATCAGATTCCAGCTCATTTTAAACGTTTACCAGAACTTTTTTAAGTAACAAATTAAAGTGAGAAAAAGCAATAAAACTCAGTAAAACAATACAAATCTCTATTGTGGAGAGGTCGCCACAGCGAAACATCTGTGTCCACCTCACCACCTAGGGGTGGCTGTAGGTAGAGCAGGTCAGCTACTAACTGGAAGGTTGGTGGTTCGATCCCAGGCTCCTCCAGTCTGCATGCCAAATATCTTTGGGCAGTATACTAACCCCATGTTGCTCTCCGATGCATCCATCGGAGTGTGAACGTGTGTAAATGTTAGATAGCACTTAGAAAAGTGTGAATGGGTGTGATTGGGTGAATTAGTTGTATAAAGCGCTTTGAGTGCTCAGATAGAGTAGAGTAGAGTCTCCCAGGTCTCTCTTGGAAATGAGATTTTTACCTGGATAAAAAAAGCACTAATAAAATGTAAAAAATGCTTTCTATAAATGCACAAAGGCGTTGGTGGATGCAAGCTGACTTTAATGGCGTGTTGCTGACTTCACTCTACACTGCTGCAAAGTTTGATCAGAATTCATTCAATAGTTTTTGAGCTGTCGTGCTTACTGACAGAAAACAATACACAACCTCTTTGGTGGAGCTAATAAACCTACGAATGACTGATGCTGACTAATATGCATTGCCCCCAGGCAGTAAACAAACGCACAAACACACACATACACACAAATCAAGAAATGCACAGCAGGAAGGGGCTTGGTGTAGGTACCTGGGATGTTGTAGATCTGCCGACGGTTGTCATGCTGCAGTCTATTACTGCTGCTGTTGCTGCTGCCTCCGCTGCTGCCACAATGCTTGGCACTAGTCATGCCCATGAGACTGCTGGCCACTGACAGCTGGGAGGCCTGGGCAAAGTTGGACAAGACCCCTCGTGCAGAGTTCGACAGCCCTTGCTGCAGGGAGGCCTGAGGCTGGGCAGCCTAAGAACCAAAGGTTTGATAGTTATTGCTTGAAGCACATTCGGTTTGGAATACATACACACACACAAGCACCATATATCTCCATATTCCTTCCAATAGTGGACTCATTGTGAGGATCCAAGCTGGAACATACCTGGCGGAGGGCATGATGTCGGATCATAGTGTCAGACTTGGAGGCGTTGGTAGGGACCGAGCTGGGAGAGAGAGCAGCCTGCTGCTGCAGCCTCTGTTCAATCTCCTAACAAGAGAACCACATTCAGGAATTCTGTGCATTGGTGCCACCATATACTTACATTCAACTACTCTGAAATCACTATGAAATGCCTCAGCTGTGTTTGGGAGTTTGGTGTGGTAAAAAAGAGACCGTACTACAAAGCAGGATTTCATCTAATCTGGGTACCTTCAGCACTAATTTGGGGTTTTCTGAAAGCACAGTCACGACGTTTTGAGTCAGAGCCACAAAGTGTTCATTAGATACTCTAATGTTGTTTTATAAAAAGACACCTTTTCCAACTGTGTCCATATTGGCACAGTTCAGATGACACTGAATGCCGACAGCGCTCATGGTCATGATATCTGTGGACACTCTAAAGGACTTGGTGGTATTTATCACTTTGCTACTAATAGCAGACGAACACACTTCATGTGCCTGTACGGTTACAGGGGCGATCGTGGCTCATAGAGTTGGCAGTTCGTCTTGTAATTGGAAGGTTGCCGGTTCGAGCCCCAGCTCCGACAGTCTCGGTCGTTGTGTCCCCCGCTGCCTACTGGTGGTGGTCAGAGGGCCAGTGTCCGGCAGCCTCGCCTCTATCAGTGCGCCCCAGGGCAGCTGTGGCTACAATGTAGCTCGCCATCACCAGTGTGTGTGAATGTGTGGATGACTGTAATGTAAAGTGCTTTGGGGTCCTTAGGGACTAGTAAAGTGCTATATAAATACAGACCATTTACCATTTTAGACAGTAAAATTATGATAACCACTGTTATTATCTTGAGACACAAACAAAGTTTTGTTTCAAAGTGAAACTGTTACTAAATTACTAAAGTGAGCATAAGAATCAGCTAATGTGATGCAGAGGTACACAAGCTGCTAACCTGCTCCTGTTGTAAGGCCTTCACAAAAGCATTCTTCAGCCTGTTGGTATGCTCTGCCTTCAAAGCCTTTTTCTGATTGGATGTCATGCACTGCTCGCAGAGGATTCTCCCACTCTTCTCTTGCTTCCAGTGGGGGGTGAAGTCAGTTCTGCACTGGGCGCAGAAGAAAGGCTCCAGGCGGGCCAGCGTCCCTCTGAGTTTACCTATAGACAGGACTCTGCTTCAGTTAACAATAACAGAGCTACAGCGACAATCCATTCAAACCTTAAAGTCATCACAACACTGTACATATGAAACAAACCCAGGAGACTTTGTTGTGCTCTTGGTGATTCACACACAGCTAAGCAGACAGACTGTTGGACAGCTGTATTGTCTCTTTTAGTAAGACGTTCCCTTCTAAAGGCTGACAGGGTAAAAAGGCAGCGCAAACAACGATGGAGTTGGATTCAACCATGACCCCACATGTGGGAATCACTTCCTGCTTCTGGCTCTGCTAAGCCTTGATTGGTTATTGCAATGAACAAACTATGGACAGAAGAACCAATAGTACCACCTGCTGGGGAGATTTAATCAGCACAGAAAGTCTTGGCAATTTTTTATAATTATCATTGAAATGATCTCTAGGGTATGCTTACACAATCAAAGGAGTTGGGTTTCATATAGGTGCTATAATAAGAACATTGATTTATTTTTAAATATAGCATATTCATAGTTCGTCTATCAGTTCAATTTGACAGACTAGGTATATATCAAAGATTTGCTGTATGTGTTTCCTCCCCCAGTATCAGATGTTTACTTACCCTGACTGTCGAGCACACTCTGTACCACCTCCTCGAGGCCCACCATGTAGATGAACTCACTGTTGGCAGCAGAGGGCAGGAAGTGCAGGAGAGGGGCCGGGGGTTTGGGTGGAGGGATCTCCAATAAGGTTTTCTCCAGCTGCTTCCTTAGGGCCAGCTTGGCTGCTGCCTGACTGCTCGCCTGGTCTGCCATGGAGCTCACTGCTCCGCTGGCTGAACCAGACATGGTGGATGGGCTGACGGCCGAAGCTCCGCCCAGACCACCGGCCACCCCGCTGGCCCCAGCTGCTGCCGCTTGCATGTGGGCCAGGTTCATGTACATGGCACTGGAGCCTGAGCGCTGGGAGGCTGCCACCTGACTGGCCTGCAGAGAGAAAGACATTATCTATTCCCTATAAGTCACACTTTTAAAGATTTGATCAGTGATCTCTCTCTAGGCAGTCCTGCCATTCCTTGTCAAAGTCATTTGAAATGTTGCTACCATTTCCACTATTTCATATCAATTCACAAAGCTCGTCCTTAGACTGTCTTCAGCTTGAAATAAATTATTACAGTCTTGGGTTGTGGAATTTTTATTACCATTTTTCTTCATTTAAATTAAAGATCACACTTCAAGTGTACACCTTCCTCACCCCAATAAAGACAGCGCAGAATTAAAAAACTGTTAGTTAAGGTTGGCATGAATTTATACCTGCTGGTAGCTGACAGCATTAGCCATGCTGCTGGAACTGGAACGAGACATCCCAGGTTTGGACGTGACCCTCTGGCCCTGCAGCTGGGCAGGGTTGGGTGCTATCACTCGCTGAGACATCAATATGGGGGGCAAGTTGGCGTTAGCTGCTGACCGGATGACTGTGTGACCCTACGGAAAGGAGAAGGTTTCATGGTTCAGCTCAATCTTCTACTTTTCATTATCATCACCAAATGTAATTTACAGATGTTCTTCCATAACGATGATGATAAGAGATGACATCAACATTTTGATACTAAACAAGATGTATGCTGAAGGTTGATGTTAAGGTGAATTCAAAGTTCAGATGTTAGATGCTTTTAATACAGCAGTGCCATTACTACAAGTCAGTGAGATCAGATAAAGTCTGATCTGAACATCTGCTAATGCTACTTGCTCATCTAGTTTAAGGTGAATAGATAACATACACCATGGCTCATTCACATCCTCTATGCTTAAGTGCTTTTTTTTTTTATCCACCATAGTTCTGAATTTTATCTGGAGCTAAAAATTTAGAAGATTTTTTTTTCCTTTTGTGTCTCAAAACTGAAAGCTTGCTCAGTTTTTGAGAACTGGTACCTATCATTGGCTAAAAGAAGAAAACAAGACCCTACTTGGTAAGAACATTCCGTAACGATGAGTGGTGCAATCCAGCATCACCAACGAGGAGATGAATCATCTCACTAAATCAACGCGCCCAACCTGGATTCACTATGAGGCTACAAAGACACTGATAGCATTCCTCTGCCGTCCCATAGCAGAGGTTTGATTCATTCTCAAAGAAAAGTGACAAGCTCGCAGACCCACATCTCTGTGAGTATTCTACACTTGGTGGAGTTGAACCAAATGCTACAGATAAAAAAGGGACATTTCAGATACCATTACTACCCTACATGGTGCTACGAGCCTTTCTTACACCTTATCTTTCTTTATCTTTAAGTCAAAGAAGTCATTCAAGATCAGTTCAGTTTCACTCACCTGTGCAGTGCGGAGGTTCTGGGGCTCAGGGTTGTGTAGACCTGGCCTCACAGGTAGCTTCCCCAGGACAGGAGAGCTGTGGATGGGAGGAGGCTGCACAGATGATGCAGCATTCTGAACCACTGGGACCTACATTAAAAATGGATTAGAGCATCTCAGATTTATCGTCTGATACTTGCTTTATATATAAATGTGTGTTGCACATGAATTAGAGCATGGGTCTCAAACTTAATGAGCTGTGGGCCACTGCTGGCACTGTCATCTCATGTGATGGCCACTTTAGTGTTCAAGCAGTACAAACAATCGAGAAAACGACCACAAATGTGGGTGTTTTCTTGTTTTTTAAAATTTCAAATATTGTGTAAAAAGACAAAACTACAAACGTGAACACAGATTCTTTGTCTTCCCTCTCAACTAACTGAAGCCTTTCATTGAACTACCAAATAAACACATTGGTCCAGACACGTGGCAGCACTCATTGTGTTTGTATTTAACTAAATAAACATGCAGACATTAGTTTGTGACTAACAGCCAGTCCCTTAGCATGTTTGTGCTCTCTGCTTCATATTCAAAGAACTTATTTGAACATTGCACTCAACAACAAAGTAAAGTCACTCCAAACTGCATTAGACTTCTTCACGTGAATATACGGGCCACACGTAGGGGTGACATGGGCTGCAAGAGGCCCCCAGGCCGCGAGTTTGAGACCCCTGATTTAGAAGAATATTACGGTACCATTTACAGCTTTGGGGTACAAACATGTCACGTGTAGACATTTCAATACTGATTTCCAATATCCTCCTCTAAGACACTCGTTTGTCTCTGTACACATGGTCAATATAGGTCCAGTTCTTAAGATATAAACTACTAGACTACTATTATTATGTTAGGTTCAGTCTATGCAGTATATTGGTCTAGTCAGATTATTGAAATATTAACATGACAAACTGTTGCCGTGATTAAATAAGACTCTAAACCCTTGAGGTCTTCTAGAGGAAGCTGTGACTGGGCACCATGTAAGTAAAATTGACTTGAATTACACCCACAATAACCACGGCTAAGGAACCAAGGACAGCGGCAAATGAGAGCAAAGATGCAAAGAGCTGCAGAGGTCCAACAGTGGCCTTGACTGTGATTCTGTGAACGTGTGGCATCAGCAACACTGACCTTCTGCACCACATTCTCCTTTTGCATTTGACTCTGCCTGAGCTTCTTAAGCAGCACGAGACGAGCCTCCTCCAGACGTAGTTCTTCTCTTAGAGCTTTGATCATCTGCTGCCTCTCCTCTCCCGTTTTCCCCTGGTACAAACGAGCACACAAAATTAGAAAGGTACACCATATCCAGACAGGAGACCAGAGGCAACAGTGAGTGTAGTTCCAACAGCATGTTATGTTATGTGAGCGACAGAAGCACCTCCGGTGCCCTTTCTGCGCCTACACAGGACGTGTATGTAGAAAGTAAACAGGACACGCAAATACATCGTAGTTTTGTGAAAAGTTAAAAGTAGCAATTTAAAACCTGCTTACTTCAAAAAACCTATTTCAATCCATTCATTCACGGGATACATCATTTTGTTAGCTTCATCATCTGTAGTAAAGCTGTCATTGGTTCTTATTTAGAGACATGTCACATTTGTATTAATGTCTGACAGCCTGTGAGTCAAGCTGCCCCCACCTTCTTCAAATCACACTAAACTGATGTCAAACGTTTGTGCTGGTTTGTGATGAACTAGCTGTTATTTTTGGAGTTATTGTATTAAACTGGAGAGGCTCGACAGGTTCACGTATTTAGTTGTTCTAACAGGAAACATGCCCACTCTGTTCTCATAGGTTTGTATTTTGCAAATGAAGTTTTTTTCTCCAACAGAATGCACAGTTTATTAATACTTTTATAAGTTTTTTACCTTTAAAGACTGTGATCATGATAAAAAATATCCAATACTGGTTTATGTTTCACAACCTTTTCACAGTAAAACAAAAAGAGCTGGTTGACCTTGGATGAGCTCTAAAAACCTTTATTAATATCTTTAAATAGATAGGTGCACAAACGTTTAACATCAATCTTGTTTGACTTGATGAAGGTGAGGGCCATCTCCACCGACTGTTCATGACAGCCTGTGGAAACATGCACGCTTCACACAGGCTCATGTGGCAATGAGTATTACTTATACTTGTTCTTATTTATGGTCCACCTGCGTTTACGCAGAGCTTTTCTCTGATTCCTCAGTTCAGATAAAATAAATATTTTGAGTGATTTTAACAGCTGCTCAAAATGACATCCTTAGTATAGATACTACATTGTATCTATACTCAGACCCAACTGGCTTCTCTGGAAGCGTTAGAGTCCGTCCACCACTTTAATCACACTCTGGATCTTCTGACTACTTTTCCTAAAAATGCTCCTTTGCGTGATTATTTCTTAATAACATTTACATTTACAGCAGGGAATATATTTCATTATAGTAGATGTCTTTTGGAAATCACTGAGACTAAAAAGCATAGAGCTCCTCCACTGACACTTTCTTGAATACCATGTGACAACACAGTACAGAGAAGCTCCCCGAGCTCCACTCCCACATAAGTCGATTACCTCCCTAAGAGAATACAATATTATCATTGTACATGTACAACGCAATGATTGGTGCTCCGCGCTAACTATGCAGGAGTAAAAAAAAAAACCCCACAATAGTGTTAATAGCTCCTCTGACAAAGAAAGCCTTAAATCAGGCCTCCCTGGTATGACTCTTGGCTGGTGGTGCATCAGCAGCTTCGGTGCAGGTCTATGCTTCCTCCTCACCGTCACACATTCAGCCCGTTTTCACCGCTGCTCAGCACTAGGGCTGCCACAAATGATTATTTTGATAGTCGACAGATTATTTTTGTGATTACTCGACTCAGGTCATGCATCCGTTGGATGTAAAACTACAGCTTTTTGCACCAGCATGCATCTGCTCCTATATAACTATCATTAGCTTACAGCTTAAAGTGTTTCAGGTATGTGCTAACTAAAAATGAAGACAAGATGATAGATTATTAAACGTTTAATGAGATTGCAGATTGTCTCAGTGGAGTTGAATAAACTCAGCCGTCTGCTTCTTGCTATCTCAAATATAACAGGACACTGGAGTAAACTCTCAACCATCTCACACGTCTGTTTAATCAGTCTCCTGTTTGACGTTTATTCAGCTGTGTGAAAACTAGAACTGCAAACCGATTTACTCAGGGACAAATAAAACAGTGAAAAAAGCCAAACAATAATATTTTTAAGTTATCCAAGTGACTTTTATATCATGTTTAATCTGAGTAGTCAAAGACCACGTGGGTCTGAAGTCGATGTGCTGGGAGTTCGCTGTTGTCGCCGGCTCTAGTGAGC
>VUQR01018924.1:0-12237 GCA_015108515.1 Hemichromis elongatus | reverse complement strand
GTGTCGAGCTCCTGTGACTGCACACCCCTGGAAACAGCACACAGGATGTTCTCTTTTATTTGCATTTCAGACAGCATCTCATCTTTTTTTAAATGTGATGTACACTGGCTTCTTTGGTTAAATCAGCTCCACACTGCAGCGCTGGACTGCAAATGGTAATGTTACATTTTCTGAGTTAGATATTTTAGAAAAATTGAACTTTTATGGAATTGATCTTCTAACCTGTGAAAACAGACGGCAAAGACAAACTGTTATGCAACCACTATAAGTGCATGTTAACATTTTCAAATATAGATGCACCAACCTGGACACGATGTATCCATTGATTTGGAGGAACTTAAGGATATCTTGTGCTCTTTCTCTGTCTTTGGATTTTTCTTTGGCAGTCAATGTATCATAAGGAACCAGCAGTGGGTGGTTTCCTCCACCTGGGACAGAACAGCAGGGTGGAGAAGAAAGATAACAGGCCGTGGCAACACTTAACTATCTGACATCTTAACATCTACCAGGTCACCTGTGGTCCTTCAGAGAGGGTTTGAGATCAAACTAGAACGTTCATGTATTAAAAAAAACACCAAAATGGACAATCTGCTAACAGAAAATCTGCCATGCCAAAATGATTGTGTGGCACTTCAATTAATATGCAACAAAACTCAACAGCTGGGTAAAGTTGCTGTAACAGGAACTATGAAGCAGGAAAAACATGATAGGTGCCGTTTGTACATTGATCTTCTACATTCAACAGCACTTAGCAGAATTCCATCTTGTTAAGAATTATTTTTACAGGCTATGCAGAAAAAAGAAGTCAAACTTTTTGTGTTATCCGTTTGTGATGGCAGAGAAACGAGGAAAACCCTGTTCGTGGGATCCTTACCTCTGGCTTCCAGCTCCAGCTTCTTTTTCCTGGCCCAGATATTATGATAGTTCTCTGCAAGCAGCTCTGCCATTGACTGGAGAAGTAAATGTTTGATTCTTTTACACTGCACTGATCACTTCATCCATCAATCAATCTGCATTATCAGCTCCCGTGAGTAAAGCAGTTTTGCTCTGGAGCACCCACATCATTTTTTATGTTCTTGTGAATAATTTACCTGCAAGTCTCTGGACAATGTCACATTACTCATATCAGTGGGTCTTGGACTGAAAGCTGAAGCTCCTTCAAAAGAAAGCTGTTGGAGATAGGAAACACAGTATTATATATGATGTCACCTTTGCTTTTGATCCGTAATGAATACTCTGGAACAAATGTAAAAGTAGGCGGTGTTCATATACACCTGACTGGTCTGTGATATCCTTCTGGGCTTGTTGTGAAGGTTGGCAGAGTCTCCCTCTCTCATCCTGTCAATGCTCCAACCCCATGAAAGCATAGTCTTCAGACTCTCTCTGATGGGCCAGCAGTATGTCTCTTTATCCTGCAAAGTCACAATTTACTCTCAGATCTGCTGCAAAAACCGAACAAAGCATTAATTCAGACACACCGACAAATGATCTTCTGCGAGATCAGTTGATTACGTGTCTATTCTCACATCAGCTAATACATTTCCATTCATTTAATTAGTAAATCTCATTTAAAGTTCATTACAACTGTGAGACTTTATATACACAATTGTACATTTTCTTGGCACGTTAAATTAATGAGTTCAGATACAAATGTAGCCTCATTATGGAAGCGTCTAAAGGACCACTGATAGAACTAGAATGCATTAAAGCTCCATTGTAATGAGTATTTTAATGAGCATTGCAAAATGAGGCACAAAAGCCTTCTCTAGTTAATTATTAAACAATAAAATGAATACGTTCCTCCTTTGCATCTTTTTGCCAAGCACTTTGCAACAAATAACATATAACACGATGAAGCGTACGTGACCGTGAGACCGTCTCGAAAAGTAGATGAATATCTAAAAATTATCATAAAAAATAGAAGAGAAAAAAATCCCGGTGACCAGTGGCACCCCTCAGCCTTTTAGCACCAATTTAAAAATGCTACATCGCCTTGGTGTGAAGTTATGTCATTCATAAGAATTTCAGAAAACGTACTCTGACCTTGAGGTCGAGGTCGCTGAGACTCAATCTCATTTCAGATTTTTAGGAAATGCATTTTAGGAAATGTAGCGTTCATTTCAGAAAACTTTACCTCTAACAGTGGAGTCCCAAATGTTGCTCTCACACAAACTATACAAATCTTTTGTTAAATATAGATAGCTTACAACTTTCTCAGAAAGATGTCTGTGTGCAGACTACCTTTTCAGACAGGCTTTTGTATGGTTTCAGTAGAGGATGGTTCTTGCTGATTTCACACTGGTCTCCATACGACCAGCCATTGGCAAACTGGAAAATATAAACATCATTTCAAATTTACAGATCAGATTTTGCTACATTTTTGTGATGACAATAAGAAATACTAAGAAAATTTTAAAAAGAATACATTTTTGGCTCAATGTTATGTCACATCACCTTATTCAATGTTTATAAGAAATATTTCTTTCTCTAAGAAAATGTATCAGCAGAACAAGTTGGTATATTGAACAGTGACATTGATGTTAATCATTATGGTAAATCATAATTTAAGCCAAAGTTCGCCAAACAAGATAAATATGTAACAGAATGTTTCATATATTATAGCTGTGGGTTGTGTTCTTCTACGTGTAATCATCGGGTGCAATAGGAAAGAGTGTTGATGTAGCAGACTGTTTTGTTGCCATGGTAAGGAAAAAAAGCTGCCAGGTCAGGAAATAGAGAACAGAGCAAGAATAAAAATCATGCATACCTTTTCTATACACCATTTCTCATGGATGTGCTCTGCATATCTGGTTATAAAATAATCCAGTTTCTCTGGAACAGTCACACTGGCAAAGAGAGAAAAAGCAAACCAGTCCATTAGAAACAATGAAATGAAGATCAGAAAATAGAAATCTGGATTTGTATCAGGAAATGACTGCATGTCAGTGGAGCAATATGGAGTCCTACATCAAAGACTGAACATAGTGTATTGCTCATAACTTTTCATATGATGACAGTTTATCATTTCAAATGGGTATGAAGGAGATCAGGGCCCCAGACATCCAGAGGCCCCCAAGAGCGCGGGAGCCCAAGGAGGACCATTGGAGGGGCAGCCGTTACACCCTCCTGGAAAGAGTTGAGGAGAGCCCTAAATGTGGGGTCACCCAGCAGCCGCAGTGTTGGAGTGATTTGGTCAAAAGTTGTAATAGTTGTACTTACATTTGTAAACCGTGTCCTAAACTGTTTGATCAAAGACTTCCTTTTGTTTCTATCTTCCCTCCCGGCCTGTTGAATGGTGGGGGAGGCTAGAAAAGCTGAAAGTAGGGATGTCCAGATGCGATCACGTGATCAGAAATCGGGCCCTATCACGTGGTTTCAGACTCGATCGGAATCTGACGTTACCTCCCGATCAGAACTCGGCTATATAGGCTATAAGTGAAGAATTTGTGTTATTTATTACTTGATTTTTCAAGCGACCTTGGAAAAGTGCTTTGCTTGGTAACAGAGTTGTTGAATGTTAAAATAAGGTGAATTAAATAAAAAAAATAAGGAACATCCACCATCTGTTTCTTCACTCTTCATTATTCTTTTTTATGTATTATAGAAGTATCGGATCAGGACTCGGAATCGGTAGATACTCAAAATCAAATGACTCGGACTCGAGGGCAAGGAGACCTTATCGGGACACCCCTAGCTGAAAGTCTATAGTATAATTACATCATGATGATTGTTTGATTTAAAATCCACCATGTTGGTATACAGAGGCAAAACAATAAAAAGAAATGCATCATTGTCAAAAAGATTCTCACCTGACTGTAAGCCAAATGTTTAACGAATAAACGTGTTACAAAGAAGAAAATGATGTTCATACTTGGTGGTGTCTGCAGGCTGTGGTGTGAAGTTTCCTTCTGAGTCCATAGATGACTGTTTCTCCATCATGGCCATGTAGTTGGACTCCATATACTCTGGAGGAAGAGCTCCAGCCACAGCACTGAGACATGGCAGCGCCAGTTTGAACAGCTCCTGGTCGTACTGCTACAACACATACACAGTATGTAAGTGCGTTGCTTCACACAAGGCTGTCTGTTTCTTGTTTGTTTAAAGCAATAAACTTAGGGAAGATTCAGAATCTGTCAAAAGTGTGAAGTGAGGATTAAAATAGAGAATTCCAAAGCAGGCACAGTGAATAAATTATGAGTTTTTATTAAACAGTGAGTCCAAACAAAAGGCAGATATCTAAGATTTATGGGAACATGGGGGGCAGGGGAGGGTATATCTGCCTCGTCTTTTTCACTGGGCTTTCCTGGGAGGACAAGAGGGATGCTTCCCCGTGCTTTCGGGTCAGGGACCGGTTCCCGATTGGTGTTTGTGCTAATGTGCCTAACGAGAGACCCAACATTCTTTTAGAATCACTGGATGGTGTGCTGGAGTACGCACCATTGATGGGGGACTTTAGTGACGGTAAAACTTGGAGAGGAGTGAGTGGGAGAAATGGCCTTGTTATGCTTGTCCATAACAAATATCATGCTAGTCCTTCACACTGAAAGGAGTCAGTGAAGGTGATGCAGGCATCTGGCAACAAAGCCTTCTGGCCATCACCTAGACGAGGTGTTCCAGGCAGGCCCAGGATACGTATGAGATTATATCGCTTTGCTGGTGCCTGAGCAGAAATGACTTTAGTTATCTCATGCTCATGGTCCAAGGTAGGTTTGTCTAGCATTGAGGGAATATCCAAAGACACCTAACTGCTACTTTGGAGCAATATGTCGGGTAAAATGACCCAGTTACCTCAATTCCTCCATGGGTAAAAATTACCCCATAAGTCCTCCATTCGGTGGAAACATTTCCTCTGTGGAGGCACATTTCTCTTTTCTCATGTATTAATCACATATTTTAACAATATCACATTAGTGATACAGTAAGAGCACTCCTGTCACCAGTTTGCATGCATGCAGAATGCTATCACAAGTCGGGCCCAAGTTTTATTGCACCTTCAAAGTGGACCCATTGTACACTGGAAGATCCCCAGACCTCCTGCATTAAGGGAGGTGACGGGAGGTGGTCAAGGATGAGCTGGACTGAAGCTATAGGGATATGTGATGTGGAATGTTCTTTGTTTCAGAGTGTTTCTCTGTGTATATGAAGATGTGAGGGTGGCGGCCAAATTTCACAGATCACCCTTGTCTTTGACTGGGATGTTTCTCTCTATTGTTATATGTTATTAAAACACTTCAAATGAAGCTCACTGGGTGTGTTGCAGGTTACTGTTAAAATTTCCATAACACCTGCATGTCCTCTATAGTCCCCCGTGAGGTGGTCACTGAATTATTTAATAGACTAACCTGTGTGCATTGGTTGAGACTAGCCTCACCTTGTGGGACAGGGCATCAAATATTCCCCAGAACATTTTCCTAGAGAGGTGCAGCTCTTCATCTGACGCTACTCCAAAATTGCCCCAACCTCCAGCCAAACAGTAGTACTTCCAGCAACGCTCGTAGTGATTGGTCAACAGCTGAGAAAAATCAAGAGCATCTTAATCACGAGTCAAAATATGACAGAAGCCAGACGCAATACGAGATTAGTTAATGGTTAGGTTTCATATTCAATCTGAAATCAGAGGCAAGGGTTGAAAGGAAGTAGACTTCCTAAAGAGCAATTATAATATCAACAATGACAGAAACACATTTTCAATAAACACAATGTGTAAAAGTGCTGTACTCAAGTAAAATGAAACACAGTTACAACGCCTGTCATCTCTGAGTAAAGAAGGTGTTACTGTAATTCAATCACATTTTCCCACAACATCTTAATGTAATAAATCAGTAATCACATTAATTATTAAGCACACATTTATACTGTTATTTTCATTTCACAAATTTTACAGTTTTTGCAAAGGACACAAAGGGCAAACAGACAAAAACAAAATAAAAATTCACTTTTTTCTGCAAACTTGTTACAATCAGTTGATTTCAATTTGTGTGAAGGCAGGAGGAAACTGTCAGAGCATGGTAAATGGGCGCACAGCAGTATAGAGTGACTGAGCACAAATTAGACCGATTCGATTCACTGATATAGAAAGGGTGGAAGTACTGGCTAGTGCGCATGTTTTATAAATCTAATTTTAATTTGGTGTGTGCATTAGTTTTTTTGTACTGGGTAAGAACATTTCTATGCGCATATTAATGAATGTTCCCCACTGTGTGTAAAACATGAAAGACACACAGTAATACTGAATGGTAGTTATGTGACAATGCATCTGTGCACAATGCATTACTTATAAAAACAAAAACTAAGTAATGTGTAATAAATTGCATTTTTTGACAACAACCTGAACACTGATTCCTACTCATGCAAACTTTGTTTCTCACCTTCAGCGGCATCTTGGTGTGCTCATTAAGTAGAGGAACATCAAACACCAGCCTCCTGAGGAGATGCTGCATCATTGAAGGCCTTAGCTTACTGGAGATTAAACGGGTTTCATACATTAGTGGAATGTAGTACATCTAATCAAGAATACAATCTAATGTCTCATTTCTAATACAATCAAATGCAATGCATATGTTTTTAGAAAAACAGGTACATGTAAATCTTCCTCTTACCCACAAACAGCAAGCAGACACTCCTCTATGGAGTCCCTCTGAGCTTTGGTGAGGCAGCAGCCTTTGGACAGGCGATAAACCGTATGAAGCAGGGAGTCAATGAGTGAGGCGAATGGCTCCGTCCCCGCAAACAGTGGAGCGCATTTAGTCAGGAGAGGCAGCACTGCTGTACACAGATACCTGTTGAGTGCCAGTGCCATGTCTGTGGCACTCAGAGCAACCTAACACAAAGGAGGAGAAGCGATAACAATGTAATAGAGGAACTATTTGTGTGGCACGTACATTTGGTTTTATACCTCTGAGCGTTTTTAAGGAGCTGCGTCTGGAGCCGGAGTATTGTATTGTCGCTTCCACAAGTGGTGAAGTGTTTTGTAAACTCTCAAGTTTGAAGCCAACGACCTAGTAAGTATTTAGGATTTGTCGCCTTGCCTGTTTCCCTTCCACCAGCCTGTCTCGCTGCCCGTCCGCCTGCCTGCACCCCTGGAGATTGTTTTCCTCGCCCACCTGTGCTGCACCTTGCCTTCATGTCACTCGCCTCCATCGCTGTTCATGAGAAACCCCCACCCGAGTCTGTATTTCAGTTTGTGCCATGTAAGCTTTCCAGCTCTCATTTTCTACACATTTCGGTTTTGGGAACATTCCTTAACTCCGACCTGTCCTTCTCCCTTAGATCGATCGAGTATGTATCTAGTAGTTTTCCACATGCCTGGATCTGTTTTCGTATTCTCTCAGTGTAAATATCCTGTCACTGTAAATAAAGATCATTCACTGATCATTCACCAGAGCCTCTGTTTGTTTCTGCTACATGCGTCCACCCTGTAGAGTCACCTAACACCCTGGGCCTTGGACCTACAGCTTTGACCTTTCTGGACATGTTGGCTTTTTCCATTTTTTTTTTTTTAGTAATGATTCTATTTTCTGCTGTGTTGACATTTATCCTTCTGTTCTTGGTTTCCTTCTTTACTGCTGGCTCCCTGGTTCAGTCTTGTCTCCCTGTTCGTTTACCTTTCTGTCTTTTTGTCAGATCTGTATTTCTGTTCCTGTCTCTTTTTGGTGTCTGTTTTTCCCTGTGTCTTGTGTCTAGCTCTACTTCCTTGTCTCCTCCTCTGAAAATATGATTAGCTGTTCTCCTAACTGTTACTGCTTCCCTCGCCATCCTATGTGCATAGTCTCCCTCTGCTAATTGTCGTGTTTCACCTCAAAGCTGTGAGCACAAAAGATGCATACACACAGACAAACTTACAGTGTCCAGAGAGGCAGCAGACCTCAGGTCTGGTAAGAACCCAACCTCCAGGAGGTGGAGAAGAAAGTTCTGGTCTTCTATACCATAGACACGGTCTAGGAACAGCACCATGGCTGCTTTGTGGTCTGGGCAGAAACCCGCTGACATGTCTGGCTCCACAACCAACCCATCTGTGCACGCACACAAACACAATGAATTCTTGATTGCTGCTATTACAGGATTAATTACTGTTATCACATTACTGGATTAGATCTTATCATGTCAGAGGACTTTCTTACCTTTAGCCAGGTTGGGCATAGAAAATGGAATACTGATGACTCCCACTAAGTCTTCAATAGGAATAAGAGACCTCAAAATGGCTCTGATACGGATAGCTTCACCTTTACCTGCATGGATCAGCTAATAGAAAAGAGGCGGGGCTTACGTGAGTGGAGTGTACATGTAAGCATGCATGTAGGAGTTATGCATTTTGAATCGCTGGTACTCCACCTCCTCCTACGCCCGGAGCAACTCTCATCGTGGGTGACTCAACAATGCGAAATATTAAAACAAGCTCAGCCACAAACCCCTGTTACCTGGGAGCTTTTGTCCGAGACATAGAGGACAAAGCTAAAGTCATTGTGCTAAGGTCATCACATATGCATAAAGAATCATAGTATACTCTCCCATTCTTATCAGGAATGCACCAGTTGTACTTATAAGGATCTCAAATCTGTTGACAAACTAATGAGCTGCACTTATGACATTAACGCTGCATGTTCAAAAGATTTTAGAACCGAACACAGACAAAATAGAAATACTCAACTTGTTGGTCCAAACCAGTTAGAGACAGTTTGTACATATTTATTATTAGAAAGTTCCTGCCTCAAACTGACTCTGAGGAACTGATCCATGCGTTCATATCAAGTAGGTTAGATTAGTGCAATGCTTTGTTTGTAGGACTCTCCAAATGTTCAAAAACAGATGAAAAACCTTCATATTCAGACAGGCCTACAATGACTATTTTTTGATGTGGACATTAAGATAAGACATTAGGGTTAAGATTAAACTAAGGTGTAGTTTAGGGTCATGGTAAGGGGCTGGGGAATTCAAGAAGTCACTCAATACCCTCACAAAGATAGAGCTTGAAAAAAGACACCAACTGGAACAGAAGGTCTAGAACTCCAGTCGGCTTTTTTTTTGGAAGATCTCAGGACCACCAGGACCAGGACGACATAGACACACCTCACAGAGATAGCTGAGCAAACGCATGCGTACAGTACAAAGTAACTCACATGCATCTCTGGAGCACAGCGGCCCAGCAGGTCAATGAGAGCAGCATAGAAGGTCATGATGGCATTTCCCATGTGAATTGTATCGTCTTCCTCTTCTCCCGGCATGTCACTGCTACACACAGAGACACACTCTCATATTAAATGCCACTAAGTACTTCAGATACTTCTGACCTGTTATGCTCATTTCCAACTCTGTGCTTGTACTGTAGTTACTCATGAACTTGGGTTAGTGACAAGAAAATTGGTTCAGAGTTGAAGTTTATCTTAAATTGTTCTTTCCTACATGGAAAACACAGGAAGAAATAATGTTTGAGTGTTGTTAGTTCTGGAAATACAGCATGTAGTTTAGGAAGTTACCAAAAGGTGTGCCAAGGGGAAATAGTGTGCTCGAAGTCACATCCAACTGAAACCTGGGATTTTGTGACAGGCATTTATAACTACTGCAACATACATCTGCACAACGAATTATAATCGTTAAGACTCAGCATTTTGTTTGCCTTAATTTCCAAAACAGAAGCAAATTCTAGATCTTAAGAAAATCCCTCAATGTTTAACAGCTTGTCGACAAGCCATCTAGACTTAGCAGTTCCTTTGTAAGAATTTAGTCTACCGGGAAGACCAAATGTAACAGTCAACATCATTGTGTTAAAAGTGAGGTCTTCCTTGCCAGTGTCGCCAAGTGCTGCTTACAGGGAATTATCTGACAGCTGGTATCTTAAGTGTCTTAAAATAACTCCTGCTATGAATGGGTCCAACTGATTTCTGTCAGTGTGAACTCTAAAATGTATACAGTATAGGTAATCAGGTTAGAAGTGTTGTCATACAGTGCCTTGCTGCTCTCAGACATAGGAGACGGACCATCTCTGGAGGGATCCTGAGAGATCTTAATGGCCTCCTCCATGGCTGCCAATAACCCATCACCACCTTCACCTCGAAGGGCCGGGCCAAAACATTCCGGTCGACGAATAAGGAGCCTTACCACAACGTTGGCATTCTCCTCGACACTTTCACCTGGCCACACAACAGGGAAAAGCTGCTAAGTTCGTGGTTGCACATGACACAGATTCCAGTCAAATATAAATGATCTGTGCTGACTACAGTCATATGTATTACATTTTTACCATTGCAGAAGACAGCAAAGCGCAGGAAGTCAAGGTATCGTTCCCCCTCCACAGGGTTCCAGCCAATGTCAGGGTATCCTTTACGGACCAACATCACACAGCTCTGCAGCCCACACCCAGCTAGATACTGTACCACCTGCAAAAATACATTTTTTATTTTTTTTTTTAATTTTAAAAGGAACAAATAACAAATGTAGCACAGTGGAAAGCCACCTACAATTTACATTTAATTCATTATTGGAATGCCTGACCCATTTGGGACATGTGTACCCAACGAGAGCTTGGCTCACATTACCGGCACCAGGGCCTGATCTGTGGTGGCATGGGTTGGCATGTGCCACCTTAAAATAATCTGTTGTTGTGTAGCGTTCTGGATTTCATACTAATGAATTTGTTTCCCGTGCATGTTGGACTCCACCGAGGCTGCCCTTGTTCACCAATTCTGTTTATAGCCTGTTTTCCATTTGGTTATGCTGGTAAGGCTGATTACTAAATATGAGGAACATTGTTACTGTTGAAAAAGGTGAAAAGCGTGGAGACCTGGAGACCTGAAGCTGTTTCTTGTGAATGCACAGTGCTTTGCACTGGGGAGTAGACTTAATAGTTGCTGCTGCTAACCAACACGCTGAAATTAACGTCACTAACTGCTGCTATCTGAACTCACTCTCTTTTTTCTAAGTGGTTGGAAGCTGAGTAGTCGTTGTTACTTTACTTCAAAGAAAAATTAACATGCAGACCTTTTTCCATCAAGATGTTTTAAAGTAGTGATTCTGTTAACCACTGCTGTTATAAATTTGTATAGTGAATGGGGTATACTGGGTTTGCTCCCTTAAAGAGCAGTACGGATTAGATCTATGGAACGAATTTATTTATTTTCATGATCGGTAAGGATCAGATTTATATGTATTATAAAATATTTGAATTTGATAGGTGTACAAAAAATTAGAAAGGTCTTGATGCATGCTAAATCATCCAGGTAAACAAATCCACAAAGTTTGATTCTGTTCATCTGGACGTAGCGTTTCGTCACTTCCTCATTCTGAGCTGGAACTGACCTCCCAGCCCATTGCTCCTTCGGTGGGGCTAGTTTCAGTCATTATGCAAATGTACTGTTTATAGGGCTGGAAACCTGCAGTCAGCTGAGATTAAAGAAGTCACAAAGAAGTGAAAACCATTTCAGGTGACTACAACATAAAGCTCTGTCAGAGAAGGTCAGGGTTTCAGGCGGTGACAACAAAGCAAAGGGTGGCTACTTTCAGCAATCGAGTTACTTCTCAATTTTTTCTTTGCTACATAATTCCATATATTGTTTCATCTATTTGATGTCTTCACTATGTATTTACAAACTAGTAAAAAAAAGAAAAAGAAAAAAAATTAAATAAGAAGGTGTGTCGAAACTTTGAATGGTAGTGTTTAATACATTAATTAACACTGGTTACTATATATATCAGTATACATCCCTTCTCTACATGCCATTCAGCATGTTAGACAGATAATCTAATGTTTTTGGAGCCAAGACTCACCATCTACTTTAGTTTAAAGTTTCTCTGAGGAAGCAAGAACTTAACAGATTTTTATGGAGTGAAAATAGTCTCAAAAGATTCGTGCATGCGTAAACTACATTTCATCCGTAACTTCAAATTCGTAAAAGATTTCCATCCATAACTTCAAATTTGCACACATCAGAGTTACAAGCGGACAAGGAGTTTTGAGACTCATTTCACGTCTCAAGATTCGTGCGTGCACGAGGCGTTTAAGGCTGGTAGAATGCTGGGTCATCAGAGTGTTCTTCCACATTAGCTCCAACTAACAGATAAAGTTTCTGCTAAATGAAAAACTATGTATCCAACAAGCAGACACACAAAACGTAATCTAAAATGATCCATACAATGACTCATTCTAAGGTAAACCGTTTGTGTTTAATGTATAATTACCTCTGAAGGTTGACCAGCGAGGTGCGCCGCCATCTGTCTTCATTCCTCTCTGCTAGCCTTGTCTCC
>VUQR01018922.1:10637-21237 GCA_015108515.1 Hemichromis elongatus | reverse complement strand
CGAAGGACGTCACCACGTTGCGTAGCGTCTTTTAGCCAGTAGGAAACATGGCGGCTAAGCGGTACAAACGCTCAAAAGTCTGGTTATATTTTATGAAAAAGGATGACAACAGGGCAACTTTTTAATTCTCCATAGTTGATGGATGCAGAATTGCACAGTGCACAGTTCCACTGGACTTGAGTTGATTGTATTTGTTGCTGCTGATATAGTTTTATTTTTGAGTGCCCAGCTCATATATACTTTTAAAAAGGAGAGTGTAAATGTTATTGTGTAATTGCCACTGAATCATTTATGTTATACTTTGTTATTGCTACAAAAGAATATTTATTTTATTATTATTTTACATTTACAACTTGTTTTTTTCTGGGGTCCTCGTGGCACCCCATCGAGGAGCAGTAGGCTGTGGATCTCTTATGATCTCACTGTTGGGTTTGTAAGGTCATGCTACTCCTACATTTCTGTCTTGTTCAAAGATAAGATATAAAACAAAGTTCAAAGCTAAAGTACCTGTGTGTTCTCCTTTTTAAAAAAATAAGAATCGATAAGAGAATCGATAAAGAATTGAATCGTTAAAGAGAATCGAAAATGGAATCGGAATCGTGAAATTCTTATCAATACCCATCCCTAGTCGTGTACCTGCCAAGAAGTTTGGATTTGAGGTTTTAGAGAATGCATTTTTCGTAATTGGTGCACCGGTCCCATGAGAATCATTTCATGTGGAGGAGCAGTTGTGATGAAGGTACAGCCTCTGAATTTCAACGACAGAGTCGCCACTCGGATTCATCAGGAGATCTGTTATGGTGACGGCGCTCTCTCACACTGTGCTCTTGTAAAATCCAAACAGCTCCACCCCAGCGCTTATGGAAGCAGAGTAATCCTGTGCATTATGCATTTAAGATGTGCAACGCAATGAACTAGAGAAATAAAAAATGGAGACAGCAGCTCATGCATGGCATAGTAAACAGTGTGAACATCAGAGAGGTCAATCAGGAAATAACATTTGAATTTAGACTTAAAATAACGAATTTCAGTAAATGTGTTTTGGCTCCGATGACCTTTTCTCTGCTATATGTATAATTTAGTAGGTACGCATACATAAACAAATGAAAAACAAGATGTCAGGGGCATTCCGTGTCTGTTGTCACTTGTGCACTTTGTACTTCTTCAAAATAATCTTGTCCTACACTTCACCGTACCTGGTAGTGTGGCTACTGTTGTTCTACCAAATGTCTCATTTAAATGTTTTAAAATAAACCTTATTTCTTTAAAATGTCAAATTTTTCATAAAGATTTTTCTTTTGCACAATTGCAACATTTTATTGTTTCCATATTTTAAAAAGATACAAATAAGAGAGAAATACATGTTAAATCCTGTATAGTTTTTTGTTATTAAAACATTTTGTGTCATTATTTATTCCTTTGAATGACATTGACATGGAAAAATATACTGAAAACAGAGTTTGGCTTATTAATTATTGAATACAATAGCACATATTATGGACTGGACCTCTGCAAGCGACGTCTTCGAGAATACTGATGGATTTTATTTACTGTTTTAAATAATTCATGCTTTCTCTCATTTCTTGTTGCTATTTTGTGATTCTCGCCTAAGACAATGTACACGTATCTTAGAAATTATGGTAAAACAAGCCATAGTAGTGGCTCTATAAACATTATCCACTTGAGATCCTGAATTAAATTTAATCATAATCCATGACTCCATCCATGAGATGTGTGTTTTTTTTCTGTTTTAAAGACTGGAACAAAGTGCCGGAAATCACAGCTACCATTACGAACAGTGTCTGTGACTAAATACCATTACAGCACCAGATATCCGTAGTAATATATGAATTTTACTGTTTCCATGGAACTTCGGCTCTTAATATTTAAAGAAATAGATCATTGTTTTCTTCTGTGGCTCTCTCTCTAATGCCTTAATAAGTTTTTTTAATTTCATGCCAGCTTTTGTCTGTCTTTAATTTAGCCTGTTTGAGTTCTGGTACAGTAAACAACATCCTGGATGTTTTTTATTTTTATGCTTGCCACGTCAAGCATTTATTTAACCTTCCAACACAATCTCTCAAAAACTCATGTGTCAAATATGAAACACTTGTCTTTAAAGGGTTAAAGAGGAAGCTGTGAGCTTACATTTGAATTTACATTCTTCTCATCTGCAGTGAGTGACAACACCAAGTTGGCGCTAATGAACAAATACAAGGACAACATCATTGCCACGAGTCCCATCGATAGCAACCACCAGCAGAACACCCTGCTTCCCCACAATACCTCCACCAGCCAGCGCAAACGTCTCTCCAGCAACACCCGTGGTGAGTCAATCTCTAGCATGGATTTGACACAGACGGTAGATAACAGCAACACCACCAATCCATGAGTCCTCTCCAGGACGAGTAGCAGCATCAGATCATTAGGTGGACATTGCTGTATCGTTACATGTGTACACGGATCCTGTCAGGTGGCAGCCTGGGGACTTTGTGAGGGCAGCAACATTTGAAAGAAAAGGTTTTCACATGACTTGACAAGAAAAAAAAGAAAAAGAAGCAGAGCACATTCATTCTTAGTATTTAAAACAGGGAATACTGGGTGATAAGGTCTCAAGTTTCTGATAGCAAAACGATTTTAAAACGAGATGTTTCTTTTCCCATTCTCAATTATTCCATATAGTATTACCATAAACGTTGGTGTGGTGTATGCTTTCATTCTCATCATCCACAAACAAGTAGGTCCTGCATAGCAGTGATGGGTCTAACTTAGATAACCTAGTTCAGAGGCACCAATCATAAAAACCTTAAACCAAAAATGGTTTACACAACAGTTTTTATCCGTGGGTGCAGTTTGGCTATTAGTTGCTGTGAAATCAAGTCCCAAATGTGTAAGTGGTGGAGTAAGTGGTCCAGACATTTTGATTAGATTTATCAGCAGAGACAGTGTCATGCTGCTAATATTTCTCAGTGGTCAATAGTTGTTTTTGTTTAGATTTTTTTTTTATTATGTGACAATTTGCATCTAATTTCAAAATTGCTGTACAGCCTAGCACTGTTCCTGGAGCTTTAGTGATTCATAATGCAAAAAATCTTCACTCAAGCGATCGCATAAATTATTGACTTTCACTTCATTATCCAATTTTTCTCAATGCATCCGTGTTACACTCTCACGGTGGCCACAGGAATAAAACAGACGATTGTGAGTTTTACCAGATAACATCCAAACACACTTGATGCAATATGATACTGCTCTGTGGAGTCAAGGCAGTAGTCACTTACAGGTGCAAGGTAAGGTGTAAAAATTGTTTTTTATTCTATTAATAACAAGTAATAGGACATAAACAATAATAGGGAATAATTGTTTTACATTACAACTGGACTTTGTATACCTTGCATCAAAATGAAGTTTCCCAAACTGGCTGAGATGAGTATTGATTGCCATTAGATGTCTGTGTAGGTTTTCAGTCATCCAGGTCATTATAAGCAGCTCAGAAAGCAAAGCGACTGGACTTCTCTACACTGGAGAAACCAAACAGCTGCACCCTTTTTTTAACTTTGTCTCATGTGATGAGGCAAATGATCAATAGTGGGTCAACAACCCTCATCAGGGACAACTCCCATTAGTCTTAAATACCTGGGACTTGGTCCTAGAACTGAAGAAGCTTCTCAGGTGAGAGGTGACCTCTTCAAGAAGTCCAGTCACTTTTCTTTCCAATCTTCTTAGATTCCAATTACATGTTGTTGAGTTTCAATGTTATTAGAGTCATTAGTGGCTCCTGTTCATGGAGCAGGAGAGAGATTTAGCATCAGCTTGCCTTTGTTATTGACTTCGTCTACAAAACCTAATGTCAGACTTGGGAAGTTCACATAAATGTTTTCATGTAGCCTCAACATTCAAAGCATCATACATAGTAATACAAGGAGCCACAGAAACGGTGGCTGCTAACATGGTGCTGCTAACAATGCTGACCTAAGAGTGATGAGAATGTTTTTAAATAAGATTTGATTTTTCAGTCAGTAACACAAATACCCATATGAACGCACAATTACAAATCCTTTGTTATAAAAATGAACTGACAAAAGGAGTTAACAAAAAATGATGATTTGTTTTTTAGTAAAACTTGAATTTTAATTTCGATTTGACTTTCATATGCGTGTTGCTACTCACATTGAAAAAAAATCCTGTCTTTAAACAATCACACCTGCATCGGCCGAACTACATTTTGTCTCAGATCTCATTAACTTGTGACCTACGGACGGAGACCTCGTGTGTTGTTTGAGGGATCTGCTGGAGCTACTCTACCTTAGAGGTCACTGCACCAAGTGCTCTGAATGCTTCGTAAATTGTTTTCTTACCATTTGGTACTTCTCCAGCTTCTCATGTTCCTTCTTCCTGATGTGGCTGTCATTCGGTATAGGTACATCTATCAATACAGCCGTCTTCCTCTGTTTGTCCACCACTAGCATGCAGGGTTGGTTACACATCACCAGCTTGACTGTCTGTATCTGGGACTATCAAAGGATTTAGCTTGGTCATTCTCGACCATACTAGGGGACATATCATGACTACTTGGTTATGACGTTCCATGTATGCTACCTGCAGGGTAGCATCTTGCACTTCTTCTTTTGCGCATGCGGGTCGCTTTGAGGGCCGTGAACCGTTTACACTAGAGCGTGTGTGCTGTCACATTTTATTTGTAGAGTGAACAACCACACAAAAAAAATCGTATTTGATCAAAAAATCGAAATTGAGCGTTAAGACCTGCAGTGTGAACGTAGCCTTAGTGTCCAGTTTCCGGGTGCTGGATTTGGGGTGAAACCCTTCATACATGGTAAGGAGCTTTCTTGCCTGACTTCTCAACACTTGCCTGAACCTGTGCAGGTATTTGGTGTTTGCGGCTTTCCTAGCGGCCTCTTTGTGATCTCCATTTGGTTGTGGGATTTTGAGGTACATGTAGCTGTCCTCGATGTCTGCATTGTCACCTTCTGGTAGTGCTATCCCGTCATTTCTGAGTTTTGACTATCAGTGGGGAACAGCAGTGGGGACACAGCATCTCCTTGGTAGATCCTGCGCTTGATGGTGACTTGTGCTACTGGCTTAAAGTTGGCCTCTAGTCTTGTTCGCCACATCCATATTGAGTACCTGAAGAAGGTCCTTTTAAACTTGTATAGATCTAGGCATTGCAGGATCCATATGTGAGGGATTGAGTCATACATTCACACTACCAGTCAAAGTTTGGACAAACCTTCTCATTTAATGGTTGTCCTTTATTTTTTACTATTTTATATTGTAGATACATGCTGAAGACATCAAATAGATGAAGCAAGATATATGGAATTATGTAGCAAAGAAAGAAATTATAAAGAACTCTTATTGTTTTATATTTTAGACTCCTAAAAGTAGCCACCCTTTGCTTTGTTTTACAGCTCTGCAAATCCATGGCCTTCTCTCAGTGAGCTTCATGACATAGTCACCTGAAATGGTTTTCATTGCACAGGTGTGCCTTGTTAGGCTTCATTTGTGGAATTTATTGCCTACTTAATGGGATTGGGACCATCAGTTGTGTTGTGGGGAATTACAATTGGTGCACAGCTGAAAGCCCTATTTAATAAAAGTTAGAATTCATGTTATGGAAAGAACCAATCAGCTAAGTAAAGAGAAATGACCGTTCATTGTTACTTAAAGAACTGAAGGTCAGTCAGTCCATAAAATTGCTAAAACCTTGAATGTGCAGCCGCAAAAACCATGAAGTACTGCAACAACACTGGCTCACATGAGGATCACCCCAGGACAGGAAGACCAAGAGTCACCTCTGCTGCTAAGGATAAATTCATCCGAGTCACCAGCCTCAGAAATCTCAAGTAAACATCACATCAGATTAGAGCCCAGATAAATGGCACACAGAGTTCCAATAACAGACACATCTTCCAGTTTTGCTGGTAACACTGTTGGGGATTTAATCAAAATTGAAGACACACTGAACCAGCATGGCTACCACAGCGTTTTGCAGCAACATCCCATCCCATCCGGTTTACGTTTAGTTGGACCATCATTTATTTTTCAACAAGACAATAACCCCAAACACACCTTCAGGCTGTATAAGTGCTATTTGACCAATTAGGAGAGTAATGGAGTTGTGCGCCAGATGGCCTGACCGCCACAGTCACGTGATCTAAACCCAATAGAGATGTTTCGAGATGAGATGGACCGCAGAGTAAAGGCAAAAGGTCCAACAAGTGCTCATCGTCTTTGGGAACTCCTTCGAGACTTTTGGAGAACCATTTCAGGTGACGACCTCATGCAGCTCATCAGGAGAAGGCCAAGAGTGTGCAAAGCTGTAAACAAAGCAAAGGCTGGCTATTTTCAAGAATTTAATATATAAAACATGTTTTGACTTCTTTCACAATTTATTGTTTACTACATAATTCCATATGTGTTCATAGTTTTGATGCCTACAATTTAAATACGCATGAAAATATAGAAAAATTGTTAAATGAGGAAGTGTGTCTGAACTTTTGACCAGTAGTGTATATGCCAGATTTATCCTTGAGTAAACATGAGGTCTGACAACGAGGCATTATGTGTTCAGTCATTGCAGCGCTGTGTGCTCAACGCCTTGCTGTGTATATCTTTTATCTCTAAATGTTTATCTCGCTCAGTTCAAGTATTCACAAGAATTCATAGTGAGTCACTGAATGCCACCACAGGTTTAATCATTGATAACATCATGAATGCCCTTTGGAAAACTCTAGAGAACCTCGAGACATTTTCACCTCGTTGGACAAAAGTAATCAATAATAGAGTATAGAATACAGCAGTGTTACAAAAGTAGCACTGGGAAACAAGACAGTAGGACAGAAAGGATAAACTGAGTCATAGATATAAACATTTCCTGGGAGATTTTCCTGGACTGCGAACAATAACTTTTATTGTCTTTTTCTACTATACATTTATTTTATTTTAATTTTTGCACTCACGTCGTCACCACAAACTTCAATGCCTCCAATGTTCACCTCTGCCTCGACAAGCTGTGATATTGCAGACATTGTCCTGTGTAATGAAAGACAGAGAAACATTGGAAATAAAGAGAGAAAGAGAGAGAGGATACGGTTGATGAAACTGAGAGACATTATCCCATTATGGTAAACACGAGGAAAAGGCAGCGACATTTTCAAAATGTCGTTTTGACAATCTTAATCTTAAATCTGTTAACCTCAGACCATAACTCACTTTCTTCCACACTTGACTGCAAGTGCTTTATTCTCAGTCCAATTAAAAACATTTCTGCAATGTTAGTTGCAAAATAATCCCAGAAATACCCATTTTTAGCCACGCAGTTTTCCAAGGAAGGATTGGAAATGCAAAGATACAACAGAGGACCATAAACATAAATATTTACATGTGCATGTACTTGCAGACAGCTTCTATTTATTTATCCTGGAAGATTATCATTCCAAAATTCATTCATTTCATAGAAACCCATCATGACTCCTGGGACACCGTGGTTTCTAATTGTTAAAGAAGAAACAAATTGGTCTTGTCTTCTTTTTCTATCATGGTTTTACTTTGACTGCTTGGGCACTCACCTGCTTTCACCATGGCTTTGTCAAGTAATCGAATAAAAGCTAAAACCAAGAAGCAAAATGGAAAAAAAGAACAATATTAAAGCAATTCTTTTTATCAATAATACAGTTTAAACAAAGAGTGAATGCCCAACGCCCAACACAGGGTGGCATACGACACCGCTAGAAGCTCCAGATGGCAGTGTTGGAATATTGAAAGGCCAGTGCCCAAAATTCCTGTAACATGGTTACAATGAACTGCAAACAAAAAATGTTTATTTTCAGACCTACGCTTTGCAGTTTTATGACAAAAATGATGACAGAGTAAATATGCCTCAGGACAGGTCCAGGCTGGCAGCGGCTCTGTGCCAAAAACAGACTCTTCAAGCATACTGGTACAGTGACTGTTTGTCAGTTTTTTTGAATTGCAGGAGTCAGTGGATTTTATTGCATTTGCAATAAACATTTGACCAGTTAGAAAGTGCCTGGACAATGAAAACACTGCAGGTAGAAGGTTCAAAACAAAAAGATTCTTGGGTATACATTGAGGATGTATTGATTTGTATATTAAATTAATATTTGGTTTAGTATGAGAGTTCTGTTACTCTTTGTTTACAGCCATAACCTGCAGCTTTGGTCACACCTTAGAGGCCAGTTGAATTAAATTCAGTTGAATTCTGTTTCATTTATATGCCGCCAATTTACAACAACTTTCACCTCAAGGGGATTTATATGTATAACTTAAAGATCCCGTTATTAATGATAATAAACAACATTAGAAAGAAAACCCCACAATCACCCAAAGCCTTATGAACAAGCACTTGGCAACAGTGGGAAGTAAAAACTCCCTTTTAACAGGAAGTATGCCGAAGGAGAAAAAAAATAAATAAAAAGGAAGTTCTACATGGTTTTAAAAATTGCTCCAAACAGCTGCTCATCAGTAGGGCAAAACAACTCAATCAATCAAGAGTTCTGAAGCACTTTTAAAATTAAAAGAAATATTTTTAAAAAGTATTTGAGATCAATTATAAGCATTAAAATAGCTGGAGCAATACAGCAAGAAAAAAAACAACCAGATGACAGCGCACTCACGTATAACCATCTAAGTGATGAGCTCATGTGGTAGTTTCAAATTCAAAACAATGCATTTTAGGTCTTTTTAAATATACTTCCCCTCATCTGCTTGACAGGGGTTTGATCTACTGGCTACTACTGGCCTATTTTATTTTGCAGTGGTTAAAAAGGCTATCAATTGGTTGTTAATGCAAATATCTATTCAATCTATCACATAGCAGCAACTTAGTTGACTTTAGTATTTAGACATGGTCAAGATGACCTGCTAAACCTTACAGCCTGTTTAAACTGACCATCATATTGTGGATGAAAAGTGATATGAGGGACTTTGTACGTGGCATGGTGGTTGTGCCAGATGGGCTGGTCTGAGTAAAACAGCTATTCTAGCGAAATGTTCTACCAAGAACAACTCTAGGGTTTATAGACCATGGTCCAACAAATAGAAACTATCCAGTGGGTTAAAATGCCTTGTTGATAACAGAGGTCAAAGCAGAATGCACAGACTGCTTCAAGCTGATGGGAACAGTAAATAACTGTGCAGTCCTTGCACTCAAGGTATGCAGAAAAGCATCTCTGACTGCACAACGCACTGAAACTTGGAGCAGATGGGCTACAGCAGCAAAAGTCCACACTCAGTGCCACTCCTGCCATTGGTTCACCAAAATTGGAAAATAGTCAAATCCAGTACGTTTTTAACAAGAACAAATGGATTTAAAAGTGTTTAAAATGACTGCGAGACTTGGCAACACTAGTGTGAAAAAGTAAGCTTTGCACTCTTACCTTTGCTTTTAAACCTAGATCTCAGAATCGCCAGTAGCAGACTCTTAAAAACAAATAATAAAATAGACTGGAACCCAGTGTAGGAGGTCAGTATAGGTTTCATGTGACTACGCCATTTCTTTACCATCAAAAGGCAAGCTTTTAAAGCAAAGACCAATGGTGCTGTTATATCCATCTAACAGGTTGGGTCGCTCAAATAAAAATAATTTGTGTTTTACATTTATTCAGATAAGTTTATATCCACTCATGATTGTACATCTCTTAGGCAGTTCACTAGTGCCTGAATAGAAACATGGCTCTTGGTTTGAATGGCAAATCTTTCTCTAGGTCACCTGCAAAGCAATGAAAGGAGATTTTATGCTTTTTAAAAATGGACCCCAAAGGAAGCATAAAGAAAGATAAAAGAATGGGCCCCAAAAGAGAACCCTGAGGTCCTCCACAAGTGGGAACACATATGATGATTACTGCCCTAAATAAAGAGAAAAACTCTTATCTGACAGATATGACTGGAGCCAGCGGTAGTATTTTTAATACCCACACATAATTCAAGCTGTGTGCCGCAATCAAGTCCAAATGAATAAGGGAAGCATAATTGCCAGCACCAACAGGTAAAAGCAGGTCATTCCAGACTTTTCCAAGAGTTGTTTCTGCATTGTTTCAACAGAAGATTGGAAAAATGCTGCCTGTTCTGATGAGTCTCAGTTTCTGCTGTGCTGAGCACACCATGGGCCTCTTAGCGCCATATGACCATAATTTAAATGACACAGCCTACGTGGGTATCGTAGCTGTTGTTTATCCCTTTATGACTGCAGTGTACCCAGCTGCCATGTCACAAAGCTCAAATCATCTCTAACTGGTGTCTTGAACATAAGTGTACTGTCCTCAAATGGGTTTTACACTCAATCCAGTAGTGCACGGTTGGGATTCGGTTGAATGAAACATCCACATAATGTATGTGTAGCAGAAAAATCTGAAACAGATGTGTGATGCTATCACGTCACTGTGGACCAAAGCCTCTGAGGACTGCTTCCAGCAAAGACTACGCCACAAAGAATTTAACCAAAGGGGCTTAAACCTGGTATCATTAATGCACAGTTTGATGGTTAGCCTCACAAGGAAAAGATCTTGGATTCAAGAAAGACTCGGGTCTTTCTCTGTAGTGTTTGTATGCTCTCACATTG
>VUQR01018922.1:0-10617 GCA_015108515.1 Hemichromis elongatus | reverse complement strand
ATGTGTGATGCTATCACGTCACTGTGGACCAAAGCCTCTGAGGACTGCTTCCAGCAAAGACTACGCTACAAAGAATTTAACCAAAGGGGCTTAAACCTGGTAATAGCAAGGTGACCAGTGAGTGTCCAAGTTTTTAATTAGCAGGTATCATTAATGCACAGTTTGATGGTTAGCCTCACAAGAAAAAGATCTTGGATTCAAGAAAGACTCGGGTCTTTCTCTGTAGTGTTTGTATGCTCTCACATTGCTTGCTGGATCTAAAAGATGGATCTAACCCGTCTAGATCTTTGGTGTATCTTAAATAGTCAGCTCATCTACTGCTGATTATCTATTGATCTTCTGCTTTGTTCTGAGTCAGCCTGACTATTGAGACCAGAACTTAATGCTCATACAAATAAAAGAAAGGTCTAATTCTGATAAATGTAGTTGCATAGCTAAAAGAATTTGCAAGCATAAAGCAAAGAAATGAAAAATCCCTTTGCATACATTATATTTGTTGTATTAGCACTGGTAGTGTCAGCTTAGTAAAGAAATAGAAGGATTTGTTTCTTCTTAATATACTCAAGACACACAAATACACACACACATACCCACACATACATACACGCATAGACAATTTTAAAATTTCAGCGCTTCCAGGTACAGATTAGTATTCTCCAAAGCCAGCTGCATAGGAATGAGACTGTCTAAGCAGGCAATTAGATCAGCTTCATGCAGTTTTGAGTCGCTGTTGTTGGTGTTTCTAGTCAACTATTTTCATCTTTGTCATAAAATATGCACAGACGCAGCTATTGTTGTCCTCAGTGGATAACTTTGGTGCATGTGTAAGGCAGGTAAGCTAAGGACTCTTTCAATTTTTGCTGAAGATGCCCCAGTGTCTCTCTCCACTCCGTATGTCAGCACATTTAATGGACTCCAGAGTTACTTCTGCAGCAACTAAAAGTGCCAAATTTGCCAAATGGGAGAAAGGGACATCAGATTGAGTGAAAGGAGTGGGCCCAGGCCTGCGGCCCACATCAGTATTTCATGATTATTATTGCTGAGTAGGTGCATAATTTATTCCTAATTAGTTATGGACCATACACCATAATTAAGTTAATGTTGTCTAAATTGTTGGATAAGGTTAATGTTTCATTAAAGTTATTGTACTTCTGCATACATAACAAGGCTTGCCATCAGCATTGTCTCTTACCCACAGGATAACAGGGGGAACGTGGGGATAATAACAGACATGAGTATTTTTACAGTATCTTTTCATTGGATGTCATTCCTTGACTTTGTTTAGGCCATCTTGATTTGACAGTGAATGCACTGATGGGGTTAATGATAACAATGATGCTGCTCCATTCAAACGCTATCACGTTACAGTGACACAGCATTAGAAAACTGTGTATGGCCAGCCTTTAATATTGTTATCCTATTACAGTCTATAGTTTGTTGCAGCCAGGAAGGAAATAAGGCAGCTTAATTTACATGAAAGGTAAAGAGTGCAAGTTTTGAAAATCTGAAAATTAGGCAGTTTATTAAATGTTCCTTATTATTGCAGCCTAGAAAAGTGCCACTAAAGCTGGGTTATCAGCCTCGATAACCTACTGTTGATTGTACAGTTGGTTTTACTATAAATTGGTGTATTTATATAAATGTAACCTGCTGTGGTAATGGTGGATTTAGTTCTAGGTAGATTCTGTTATTATACCAAAGGATATTAATTTCCCAGCCTTGTAGGCTTTTCCAAATAGTTCACAGATGGAGACAGAAAGATGGAAAATAGTAAGACCTGCAAATATCCCACCACAGTGACTTTCATGTTTGTTATTTTCAGTCTTAAATTAAAAGCATGTCATATAACATGCCAGATATTAATAGTGAGATATCACTGTGACATTGAAAGTATAACTTTTGATATTAGAGCTGTTTGGTCTGACGCCATCTGCGCTACAGACACAAGTCTCTAATGGGACCGCATTTATTTATTTATTTTGTTGTTGTTTTTTGTTTGCTGCGTTTGGTTCCTAGCAGCCAAAAAAAAAGTATCTTGTCACATACTGTGCTGTAACATCTTTTCAAATTACCACAAAATTGCAACAAAAAGGCAGAAGAAGCTGCTAAATCATTATTCTATGCTCTCAGGGGACCAGGATCTTATGTAAAGATTTTGCATTGTTTAAGTTTGATTGTTTTTGCTACTGAAATGTTTAACAGTGTCTTAAAATCTGAAATGTTCCACCAGAGGTAGCATTATCAGTCTATACCAGATTACATCTGCTACACAAAATATGTAAATGCATGAATAAAAAAATGTACAAATCGCTAAATTAATTGTAAATTTGTAAGTGCTAATTGAATGTACAATTTGCAGTTACAGTTGTACAGATATAAGTGCAAATTGTGGCAAATTGTGCGCATGTGTTTGCCTGTTATTATTTTAACAATGTCTGACAAGTTACTATGGCAATAACAAAAGTACAGAGGGTTAGCCACAGGCTAGCAGCTGTCCCTTGGTACTGCAGTGCCTTCAAATATCACTTTTTTCTCCATTGTTATTAATATATTATAGGATCCAGTGCATTAGCTCTTCCTGAAGCATCCTCCTTTTCCTTGTATAGATGTCATCCTACAGAACAGCGCTTTGGCAAAACTGCATCGTAATTTGGATTTATTTTAAAATTCGTCTTATAATTTTATAATAATAAGTCATCTGTGTAAGGAGCTGTAAACTGTTTGGTTGGCGTTTTGTTAGCTTTTCTTTTGGAAAATTGTGGCATTTTAATTTGGGATCATATTTTTTGGGTGGTTTCATGTAATTAAAAACACATGTCCATAATTGCCATAATTAAGGGATTTTTTTTTTAAGTAATTAAAAAAGTTCTTCTAGATCAGAAAGTTAAATTTAGCATTCTTTGGATGTTACATTTAGGCAGATCTTGGTCAAATATCATGATTTTATTTCTTGTTTCTTGTGGTAATGGGGAACTCAATAGGTTGTATTGTTGTTGCAAATAGTTATTTTCATAGCAGCTATTCTTGAGATGAGCACTCTTGTTCCCGTTGCTGTGATATCCTTATCATCTGGATATGCTTGTTTATGTCCACTTCTTCTGTTGCGGTAGGTTGTCATTCTGGTGCCATTATTCTTTCTGTTGCCTGATTCCAGCACTGGATATAATTTTGGTTTATAAGAGGTACTTGTCTCTGCTGTGCATGCTGGGTTGTGGGTGAACATCCTGCAGTGAACATTTAAAGGCGTCTAACTTGTGTTTGTAGCTGTGTTAAGCACTACACCTTCAGCTCAGTTTTAAGATATAAAGTTGCCTGCTGTGCTAGGATGAGTCTTCTTCAGGAGTTGCTTTTTTCCCATCTGTGAGTCACACCATTACATTTGAAGTGGCATCTTTTTGACAAATGTACAGTGCTGTGAAAAAGTATTTACCCCCGTTTGTCATATTTGTCCCCTAAAGCTAAGAAGTGTTAAGCACCAAGAACTGTAATCAAGCAATTCTTCCTTCCAAGAAGTTGTAACTGCCAATGAGTGCTTCACATCATGGCAGAAGAATTTTGGCTCGCTCTTCTTTCCAAAATTGTTTTACTTGAGCCACATTAGCATGAACGGCCTGTTTAAGATCAGTGTGTCCTGGATTAAAGGCCGGACTTTGACTAGACTACAAAACAGCTCTGCACATCACCTTTGTTCTTGAAAACCAGTACGCTTCCTGTCCGTTCCTCAGGCCTCCTCTTACTCTCCAACATTATGTTAAACAGTCTGGTTAAAAAAAATCCTCTGCCCACTCTTTTAGACATCTCAAGAGGTAGGTCATTAGGACCAGGCGCCTTTCCACTCCCCTATCGTTGTCATAGCTGTCCTTACTTCAACCTTACTAATTCTCTATCCTCCATCCATCCTCTCTCACATTTTTCACATTCATCAACTACTCAAAGTACTCCTTCCATCTTTTAAAAAGCACTGTCTTCACTTGTCAGTATATTTCCATCTCTATCCTTAACCACTTTAACCTTATTTTCGACGTAGTCCAGTTTCCTGGCCAATTTATATAAGCTCTTTTCTCCTTTCTTGTGTCCAGCCTCACACACAACTCACTTTGGGCCTTCTCCTTTACCATCGCCATGTCTCTCTTTGATGTATACCTGCCTACTTTGTTAATCTCCTTGACTTTCCCGCTTTATTTATGCTAACCTTGTCCTTTGAATTCCTTCTTCTACTTCCTCATTCCACCAACCAAACAGGTTCTTGGCAGTTTCCCTTAGCTTTTAAGCTGTACCTTCCCAGTTATCTGTTAATTCTTTCCTACCAACCAGGATCTTTCTCAACTCCTCCCTGAACTCCATGTGACATTCTAACATCTTCAGCTTCCACCATTCAATCCCTGCCCCTACCTTGGACATCTGATGTTGCTTAGCTAGCTACGTTCTCCCCTGACACCACCTTGCAGTCTCCTTGCATACAACACTACTATTCTCTTCCTGTCTGTATCACGTTAGTATGGTTTGAATCCAGTTCCAATACTTCCGATCTTGTTTGCCTCCTGCACACAGCTAGCTCTTTCCGTTCATTTCTCAGCCGTAGTCTCTACATTCCCTGTACAAGTCCTTACTCTCATCACCAACTCCTACCTTTCCTTCTCTTTCGCTTACTCCTAACTCGCCATTCCCCCTTTTTTCATTGTCTTCAGCCAACAGTTGCAAAGTTTCCACCCTGTTGACCGTTGACCACAGGCCAAAAGGGTCCCGGTCATGGTTAACCTGGGCCCAAACCAATCCAGTATGGAAATCTCATTCTTTACGTTCAGCTTTACGTTCCCTTTGATCCTTTTCTTTTAGCAATTCTGTCGTTGGTCAGTCAGCAGCAACTCCTAGCAGAAGCTGTAAGGTACATTTTCTCCTAACTGCTTTAGATAGTCTTCACAGAGAAAATGCTGTTGCACTTTGAACTACTTTAAGTTATCCCTAGTGTAGAACTATTACATTCTAGCCAGCACTTCTTTTATGTTCTCTTCTCTCTGAAACCTGAAGCAGTCCTTGACAGCTGTGCACTATTCAGGTGTTCGGAGAGCAGCTCAAAGCCTCCATTTGTAGTTTTTGTAACCTAAAAATTCAAATCTTTCTGTAACACTGTAAATTATGGTGTAGTACAGTTGACGTGACAAGTGTTTGCTCACTTTATCTACCCTTATAAATATAAAATCTGCACTTTGTGGCCAGTTAGAAGCTTTTCCCTGACTTGTGAAAACTAAATTAAATGGGCTGAAAATTATACCTAGCTAGTGAAAACGCTACGTCCAGATGAACAGAATCAACCTTTGGAGATTTACTTACCTGGATGATTGAGAATGCATCAAGACTAGCTAGTGCTAATCTCTATATATGTAGACAGTGTTTTAGGCTATTTAGCAATGTCTAGGAATCAATTATTTGATTGTCATAAAATGTTTCCAAAGCAGTTTGGGACACTTTTCCCCCTCTTTATAGTTTAATATTTTATTAATTAAATAATGCATTCAATCCTAGTTAATTGATTAATTATTAAATTACATAAACACTAAAATTGTACTAAATGAAGATGAAACATTCTATGAACAGCAATAATAGACACTCACTGTAACCCAGAAACAGCAAAAAAAGAAAAAAAACTACATACATTTGTTTCTTAATGCCTTCGGGGATTAAAGCCTGTTCTATTAAACTGTTCCATTTTCCTAAAAGATCTTTCTGAGTTTCTGTCATTGATTCTGCCTGGATGTGACAATTCATCAATACTTGCTGATTTTTAAGATCCATTTTGTTTCCCTGACATATTTGCCTCACTGTTCTGTTAATCCTCTCATCTTAGACTGCTGTCTGACTTAGACCATAACTTACACTATCCCTCTCCCAAAGTAAAGTCACATTGCTAACTTTAGATATTCAGATTGCCATAAACAGAAACAATAATTCCAGTAAATGTGGCAAAGCACCGTATCTTCATTGTGTCCCTCTTTACCCCACAGTCTCATGTTTGCCTGGGCTTCACTGTTTATTTGCTGTTGATCATTTAAATTCCATTTTCAGACTAACTTTAGTCTTTGCAACAAGTTGCATCCCTGAATCACTGAAGCATTGAAAAGGCACCTAACTCAAGGGATAAACCACTTGTGTCTATGCATAACAGACAATTTAGCACAGAACCAAATTTAAATTGTTGCTAGTGGCGTTTCACAAAAACAAATGATGTTTTTCCGTTTCCTTAGCTGAATCTTGAAAAATGCCAAAGATAACATAGTTTGACAGGAAGAAAATAGCATTTTTTTTTTCACCAACGAGGTGCCAGCATGTCCTTCAAAAAAATTAGGAAACTGGACAATTGGAGAGCAAAAGAAGTGCTGGGCCTAAAAACAATAAACAGCACATGACCAGTATCTGAAAGTGTATCCTAAAGAAGAAGAAAAAATACAGCAAAAAACTGACACAGGACCTGAGAGATGCATCTGGCCCTTCAATTCACCTATTGGGGATTTTGTCCAAATAGCTGTAATTATGAATCCACAAAAGTATTTATCCATCATGAAACACCATCTGGATAATCTGTGGCAGTGGTTTTTATTTTTCATCATGAACATGATGTCAAACACACTGAAACTGGAGTCCAGGGACAAAGTGTACCTGGATAGAAGACCACACAATGGAACACCCTGAGTCATGGATTGTCCTTCCCAGAGTCCTAGTCTCAACAGTACCGAAGTGATGTGAGATCATTTTGACAACGAGCTTTAAAGCCTTCAATAATTCTGGGGCATTATTCCTGCAGATTAATCAGAGAAATTACAATAAAGCTTGCCTAAGAGTGTTTAGACTGTATTATAAAAAATATTTATGTTATATTATAGCTATATATTAAATGTTTATTCTTATTATATAGTCAGGCTTGTTAGAAGTGTACAAACGCACTCAGTCACTCACTCTACCTAGTTCCTATTTTCTACCAAAAAAACACTTCTCAAAGCTTTACTGAGAGTGTCCCCTTTCAAACAAGCCAATATTTGGCTGATAATGATATAGAGGTGACTAAAATATTAAAGTATTATAGTTTTAATTTAAAGTTTGCAACAAAAAAATGCACAAGGCAACTGGTAACTGTAGCTGGTTGCAAAGTTTCTTTCTTTCATTGCCACAGCATATAGAGCCACAGTACCAGCAGGAGGAGATAATAAAAGCCAACAAGTCACTAGTGACCAAGGAAGGCACGAAGTACAATCCAGTCTCCTTCTACGTCTCGATAAAGCTAGGTGGCTAATATGTAATTACATGTAAATGTGACTTCCTCAGTCTCAGAAGTCACTTGGATGAGTGACGAAACGTTTCTCCCACTGAAAACGCTACGTCCAGATGAACAGAATCAACTTTTGGAGGTCTCTTTAAATGTTTCCCTTTGACTATTTATATGTTTGCTTGAAAGAAAATATCTCCCTCTGTTGGTGCTGTAGCTTACTGCAACTTAAGCCTACGCGTCTATTTCATGCTTATGACAGACAAAGCGTGACATCCACATAATGAGCCTGCATGTCTATTACACACTTTACTGTGATATTGGCTTGAATCCTTCCACAGAGTTGTACTTCCTCCTGGACTTTACATGGGTCTTTTCTATTCTAGGTAAATATGTTAACCACTACACTATGGTAGCATTGCTGTCTATTACTACTGCATAAGCTGTCAAAAAAGCTACTGTACTGCAGTACCTGCTATTATTTACTGTCAAGACAGTTTTGCAAAACTAAAAGCAAGCTTTACTGAACGATATGATTTTACCAAATAAAAAGCCAACACACAAATCAACAACACACAAATAGAAACTAGTACAACTAGTACAAAAAAAAGAGACAAAAACATGGAAGAAGCAAACACATGGAGGGAAACACTAGAGACAGGGGGAAGAGAACAGCACAATATGAACAGGAAATAAAACTGAGAATTAAGAAAACCCTTTGCTATTACATTTTAATTTTATTTAACACACTAGGAATGGTGTAAGCAAGCTTTTTCCCTGCACGCACTGCAAAGTCAGGTGACTGGTATTCTGCTGTATATTTAATTTGATGGTTCAATATTGGCCTATATTAGCAGTCACTACTGTCACATATGATTAGGCTTTGTTCTGTAAACTGAGCTTCTTTGTTAATTTTTTGCTGCGGTTAATCGCCATGTTTATTCTTATCCAGTGACGATGATATCAGTGCTCAGCAAAAGGCCTCTATTTGGCTTTTGCTTAAACACATACATTTCCTTAAGTCGTCAACTTCCTTTGTGTTGTCTTAAATATTATTTTAAATGTAAATTTGCTCTTACATCTAAAATTATGCTTTCCAACATGGCCAATTAGCAGTCAAAGCCCACCTATGGTAACAGTGCTGAAGCTCCGATGTGTTCCATCTTTGCGGAGGCAATTGTCAACTTTGCAGCAGCCTATAAGATAATTCGTTTAAATGAGTGCATGTACATATACACCGTGACTAAAGCAGCAGGGATGCCCTTAATGTAGTTCAATTCATCCCCCGGCTGTAGTGCAAACTTGTTGCTAAGACTGTCTGGCAGGATATGTAACCCAAAAAACATACATGATAAACGCACAGTCATTGTAGAGAGAGTGAATTAGTTTTATTATTTAAAATTTCAATTTTGTCCTTTTCTTTTTTTGGTGACTCTAATTCAAGCATGCCTGTGTACCTGATTTTTTTTTCATCTTCGTCTTCCTTCTTTAGGGCACACAGACTTAATTTGTCTTCACAGAGCTTTAGTTGCGCACACTGAATAACGTTCCAGAGGAGTCTGTTTACAGCCAGCAGACATATCTGGGGGGAAAGTGTGCAGTGAATATTCCTCATTATTAAATCAGTCGTGGAAAACGCTGCTGAAACAATGGTGTCATCTAAAAAGGCCCGCTTCCTGTGAAGTAAAGAAACGCCAACATCTGTGCTGTCAGATAGTCATGGCTGCCAGTAATATTTACGCCGCACATTCATATCTTGTGCGCATTGTTCAAAAAAAACCCCCAACAATATGAAAAGCTGACGAAGCCGCTGTCATGAAAAAGTCCTTCTGCGTTTGCCACATTGACATCGCTGCCAACTGTGTTTTCATTGCCCCATTGTTTCTGAGGGATGGTCTCCAGTTTAATCAAACACCGCCTTTTGGTTGGGGATTTTTAAAGCTCTTGTCACAGAGCGACGTTAGCATGAATTTTATTTCGATTCTCACACGTCCCGCTGAGGCAGCAAATCTCGGCTGCTTTGATGGATTTTCCCCCTCACTTTTTGATTCGCAATCCGCTAACACTTGTAAGACAAGCTTCAATACATGCCCCCTAAATATAGCTAATGCCTCAGCTAAAACACACTCAGCTGAAATGCACTGTGGGTATATTGTGTTGTGAGAAGAGTTTGTTTATTTAAAGTGTTGCACCTACTGTATAATCAGCCCTCATACTTAAGAGCATTAGCTTTAAATAACAGGCTAATCAGGCTAATTTTTTTAATGACTGGATGTTACGAGAGGGATTATCCTCCCAGACAAAGCTGAACGTTCTTATTTTTTATTTAACATTTATTTTGCACTCTTCGTCTTTGTAGAGAGAAAGTCTTTTGTTTTCCCTCCCAGTGTAGCAAAAATATGTAGCAAAGAAAAACAGGAGTCAAGTTGGGATTGTCTAGCTAAAGTATATGTTGTGTGTTTTCTTGTATTTATTTATTTGTCCATGTATACTTTTAAATTAGTGAACTTGCAAACAGTTCACACAGTTCACCCTTAAGACTGAATCAACTTTGAAATGAGTCTTATTCCCACACATAACAGACACATTTGTTTTCCTGCTATAAGTAAGATGTTTGTGAAAATGCATTTCACACATTTTCTACTTCTGGATGTGAATGATGTTATAAATGTGATACCTTTCATACGATCAGGGCACACGGCTCACACCGTAAGCACAGGAGACCCTCTAATTTACTGTTAAGCCATTTATTTACCAGGAACACACAGCAAGAATAAAGTTAAAGAACTAAAATGGCTTGTTTCAGACAACCACCAACCAAAGTCCCAGGATTAAATATCTCAGGATTATTGATGTGTGAATCGTTCACAGCTACTGCAGAATACAGGAATAAAATCACGGTGCTGAAAGTGAGCACAATAGCTCCCCTTTAGGTATTTACATGTTGGCATTTGTTGCCAAGTTTACTTTTATCAAATTAGTCTACATTGAGTGTATATAGTCACTTGTATATAGGGATGGGTATTGATAAGAATTTCACGATTCCGATTCCATTTTCGATTCTCTTTAACGATTCGATTCTTTATCGATTCTCTTATCGATTCTTATTTTTTAAAAAATAAATAAGAGGTCGATTAGCTTTGAACTTTGTTTTATATCTTATCTTTGAACAAGACAGAAATGTAGGAGTAGCATGACCTTACAAACCCAACAGTGAGATCTTAAGAGATCCACAGCCTACTGCTCCTCGATGGGGTGCCACGAGGACCCCAGAAAAAAACAAGTTGTAAATGTAAAATAATAATAAAATAAATATCCTTTTTTAGCAATAACAAAGTATAACATAAATTATTCAGTGG
>VUQR01018917.1:3715-24206 GCA_015108515.1 Hemichromis elongatus | reverse complement strand
ATGTTTACAATCTCGAAATTGATTCCTCACAGCCGGCGAATCTCTGCCTGCAGCTTCACCTCTCACCCACTTACACATGCTTGCAAGAAATAAATATATTTATTTATATATTCAAAAAAACCCCAAAAAACTGTGAATGTGCAAAGACATAACTGGCAGGAAATGACTGTTTTGATGTAAACGCGAGTATTTATTAATACTCTGAATTTACGTCGACATGTTTTCATTACGTTTAGTTTCCACTTCCAAAAATTAAGCGTTTGGATGCATGAAAATGTTGACATGGCCGATCTCCATTCGTGAAAGAGCGACTAAGAAGTCGACTTTCTGTCAAGTACTCTTATGTCTATGATTGCTCAGTATTACATTCAGTATGACTAAACACATACATTGGCATCCTTATGAGTATTAAATATGACTATTTAAATTAGGGTCTAAATGCAGGTTTACTAGAAAAAAACTCACATTCACATGTAAACTGAATTTCTGGATCATCCATAGAAATACACAGAGCAAAAACAGTTAAACTCTCTTATTACTAATGATTTATAAATCTCAGATGGCGCCGAGCAGGAATCAGAATAGAAAATGATCATTTTATCTACACGGAGCAAATTGGTGGCACACCTTGCACCTCTTTCACCTCGCGCGAGAAAGTTCTGGGTGTGGTCCAAAGCCACGTATGTTAGGTTAAGTGATCTTCTGAAATTTGCTGATTTGATTGGCTGTCTTCCTCTTACTGTTAGCTGCTGAGGTTCCACGAGGCCTTTCATGAATGCCAGATGTGACCTGTTCCAGCCTCATGTGACCCTCTGCAGAAAAAAAGAAGCAGTAATGGATGGAGGGACATTGCCCTCTAGCAACCGCTTACAATGACTGGATGGAATGAAAAAGATCTCACTTTTATTTAACTAAACATAGCATTTGAAAATACAACAAGGTGATGATCATGTGCGGTATGATAATATATACGTTATTCCCCCCGTTTTCTGAAGTCAGTTGCAGGAGATGTTTGAATCCACATCGGTCACAATAGACTCACTCGACCCAGCATGTTTCAGCCCAGATGAACGTGATCGGTCTGTGCTTTGCTTCCAGTACTGTGAGCTTTCTCTGTGTCATGGGGCAAGCTAATTGGACGCATTTTGTGTAGACTAAAAGCATCTATTCTTGAACCCTGGGAAACGGCAACACCTTGGCACAGTGTGGCACGCTGTCACAGGCTGCCCTGAGAACAGCTCAATTAGCCACCTGGCCACTGCCTAACCACCTCAAAGCTGAGCCTCTCAGCCCACGCATACTGTAGATGCAGTGGATCAAGCGAACGAGAGGCCGTTTTGGCAGCAGACGTCGCACAGACCGGCTTACGGGAACAAATTTCTTGGATATTGTCCTTTCTCCCAATCAGCCCTTGAACGTCTCCGTGACACGAGTGACCGGTCACGAGAATGAGCTCATCCGAGAGCTTTTTGTTCGCTAATAGCAGCCCACACCTTCACACAGCATCGCTTTAACCAAAATCCTGGGAGAAAACTGAGAGAAAATGAAAAAGCTGAGCTATTGTGTCAGTGGGTTCATTCACAAAAAAACCTCCCAACAAAACAAGCGCAGGTTTTGAGGCTGCAGCGTGAATGTGAAGCAGCATATATATTTGCATAGAATGTAAAAATGAACACACACACATATGAAATAAGGATAACAATGTGAGTTGTGGTTTGATGATCTAATGCTGATTACTAGCTGCATGCTGGCAGACCGGGAGCCAATATGTGTGAGAGGGGACGTGAGCTCAGTCTATTTCTGCACTGCATGTGAACATGCAATGCATCGGGTATGTAAATGACAAAGATGTAGCCCAAACAAGGGCATAGTTAGTCAGTGCCCTAGACAGACACTGAAAGCATGCGCATACGCTGCGGCTCACACACTCATACACCAACACACACACACAATTCTCACATTACTGTGGGGGAGGGATTTTTTTCATGCTTTCATTGAGTGAAAGAGAGAAAGAGAGGTGCAAAGCCTCAGTCACGCAATGTTGCTCCTTTTGGCTTTGCTATATGTGTGTGTGTGTGTGTCTTTTTTGGATGCCATAGTGCTGATAGTATGTCAAACTAAGTTTGTATGTTTTTGTCAAATTGAGACAGTGGCTGTGCACAGAGAGGTGAAGATCTGCCACCAAAATACCTGCACATAGGAAGTCAGAGTAAGTGACACCCTCATTCCATGTTCAAAAACAACTTAACACCTCTTAAAAAAAAAAAAAGAAGACATTTCTTGCAAAATTCTCATTACTGCCCAGGGGTCTGAAAGCATCACGAGCTTGCAACAGTAAACACAAGGGACAACCTCACTGCCAAAATAACCTACTGGAGCCTCCTCGTGAAGTATGGTGGCGTCAGTTTTCTATATATACATATATGTAAGAACACCCGGAGGCACATGTGTGCATGTGTTGGCACGAGGGAGGCACAGAGGGCATTAGAGGCCACGTTTAGGGAACTTGTTGTGGTAACAGATACATGTGTGGTTTCATAGAAGGGGAAGTGAAAGCAAAGGGCTGCAGCTGTTCATGTCTAGAAGGCCTCATCTAGGCTAACAATTGAGAGAAAGGAAGTGAAGAGCAGAAATTGCCCATGTGCCACAGTTATCTGAGTGTTACAATCTTCCGTGCGTGTGAGTACAACCATACATATTGGTGTGTTGCATATCGGTGTGTTACGCCTGCGAGACACTAGGTGAAACTTCTATTTTTCAACCTTCCTCGGTTACAGCTGATAAGATAAAGGATTTTTTTTTTAATTGGTATTACTGAAAACGGAGTGATTGGTTATGTTTTCTTTTGTGCTGACAAAGGAAACTGCCTTAATTTAGAAAAGGTCAAAGTTACACCACACAGAAACTGGCACTTACCCTCACCTAGACTATTTCCTCTATCAGACTGTGTCATCCGTGACCACAAAGGTCATGATGACTGGCAGATAGTGGTCATGTGAGCGCTTCTGGGTTAAAACTGAATCATATCTGTTATGCTAGTTTAATAAACAGGGTTTTTTTTTTTTAACTATTCTTTATGTCTTTTGACTTGTGTGAACAAGTTGCAAGCTTCTCTCTCAGAAAAAAGAAAACTCTACAAGTTTGCTCACTTAAAAAACACACGCACGCAAAAAAAAAAGCTGAGTGGAGGTGAAGGTTGTTTTTGGCTTGTACCCAAACACCCCCACGCTCTCCATGTTCCCCATCTCACAGACTCCCACTCTAAGCCCTGAGCTCCAGTATGAAATCAACATTGGGCCTGCAGGAAATGAGAGATCTCCACAGGAGATAGCGAAGGGAGGCAAGGAGGTGGAGGAGACAAAAGAAAAACAGCAAAAAGAACCATAGATTTGACTTTTGACATCCAAATGTCTACTTTCCATGTCACGGTCCCTACATTTTCCTTTATCTCCTCCTTCCTTTGTCTCTCTATCTCTCTGTCTGCATCTCTTCCAACATCTGCTTGCTATGTTCGAGCGTGCAGCTGTGCCTGCGTCTATACGGCGAGCTCGAAGCAGTCGCTCCTGTGAAAGGCTCTGGGCTTGTTGTTCTTTCCTGGCACGGTAATTCGCTCGGCTAAGCCAAGAAAGTGGACAAGCGGCAAGCTATTTCAGCAGGGCCTTGTTTTTGTTGTTCCACATTCAAAGACAACATGACCTCACGCGACCCCCGTCCTCCCTCCTTCCCCTCTTAACTACTCGCGCCGGGAACATGGCAGAGTTTGCAAGGTGTGGGAGGCACATGACGCCGTGGCCCCGCAGCACACCGGCCGCTGATGAGTCTGCGCTTTGCTCAGACTACTTGAAAACACAGACATTCAACAAGAGAGGCTATTCGAAGAGGCGCTTTCTCGAATGCGCCTCACAGGGCCGAGGGGGTGTTTTGACTTTCAGCGTGTACACACGAGTGTGCAGGCATATGTGTCTGCGTCTCTGCGCGCAGATAAGCGGGACATAGAAAAGAGAGTTGCACACATTCACATACACAACGGGGTGGGGTAGCAATGAGGGGCTCGGCTAATGGCTTTTAAATTTCCACAGAGTGAGTGACTTACAACTGTGGAGGAGCACAGCTGTTCCTGATTTGGGGAACAAAGAGGGGGGAAAGGCAGCGATCTGAGAGACTGGACCGAGCTGTGCTCATTTAATGGGCTAAAGTCTCCCAGGAATGACACAGATGCATGTGTGCGAGGGAGTCTGTGTGTGCGTGCGCGTAGTCATACATGCTCATAAGTATCCACGGTCATCCTTCATGTGCTTATTTTACAGCGCAAAGTCTCTTTTGAGTGCACACATGACTGGTTGTGTAGGTGTGTGCTTGTGTGCAGTAGGCTGCTCGGACAGCAGGATACGTCTGCATCCACAGCCGTAGATTAAGGCAGCAGAGCAAGTGAGAGCAGACTTATGGCTTTGCAGAGCTGAGTGATAGTGAAGGTCAACTCCTGTGGGAATAAATGAGAGAGCTGGAAAGGCAGGGGAAGAGAGAAAAGGTTCAGTGATGGGGAGTGAAGGAGAGTGGCGATTAAGGCCCGAGCTCATCTTAGCATGTCATTTGGACTTGAAAAATATATGTGGGCCAGGTGGAAAAAAAAAATCAGGCTTCTCTGATCAAAGATTTTCCATCTCAGGCCAACAACAATGCAGCACGTTTGAACGCTTCTTGATGTCAAACTTTTTATAGTGAAGTTCCATTGCTTGAAATACTGCTTCCTGATCCCCCACCCACACAATCGCCCCACTCACACACACATAGACACACACTCCCCTTCTCCCCTTCGACTTTTGCTTTGTTTCCTGCCGCTGCTAAACGCAGCCCTTTTCCTCAGAGGCCCCCTCGCTGCCCTGCAGCCTTGTAAAACATAGCAGGTCAGCGTCACATGACTTAGGTCTAGGACACCGTAGGCTGGAGCCAGCACTCTTCCGTGCCGAGCAGGAGTTGGGTGTTAAAGTACACATGGGTGGGGCAGAGCAGAGGGAGAAGGAAGGAGGGGAGTAATTTTAGAGGGAAAGAAACAGTGAGGGAGAAATATGGAGAAGAGCGGGAGAAGAAGAGAAAAAAGAAAGGAAGGAAGAGAAAAAGGAATGAGCGTTTGCAGTAAACCGATAACTTTCCCGAGAAGCTGAAACCACTAAAAGAATATTGTTTCCATCCATACCTCCCTCCCTAAAAGCCACCTTTCTCAACTCAATCTATCACCTCCTCCCAAAACCACTGGAACCTTTTTTTTTTGCATCACCTCTGCTCGAAGATACACAATCTCCATCTACATCATAGACTAATGTGCATGGAGACTATGCACCGCCACCCCGCCCCATTTCCACTGAGTGATCGGAGATGACATACATATGGAACAAACTCATCTTGGTAGCACTCAGAAGAAGGGAGGGGGGGAGGGGAGAACATGCACACACCAACACTTAGATTCACATGTAGGCCCATCAATCTCCACGCACATACACACACACACACACAATCTACATAGATTGTAAATTCACTTTCAATACAGCCTGTAAATAAGGTTCCGAGTTGCATCGGCGGGCTCAGTAGCAATGGTTTTTCCATACGTGCACATGTGCAGGATTTTCTTTCTGGGCCTGAGATTTTGGCTTCTTTTACTGCCTTTAATTTTTGCCTCCTGTGTCTTCGTGCGTCTCTTTTACCCAGCCTCCTTCTGTCTCATAGATTTTTTTATTTTTTGGGCTACGCACTTGGAAGTCTTAATCTCCGTAGGTGGCCTACCACACATAAAAGATTTCACTTTCTCTCATTTTCCCTCTCATGCTGTCATTGCTTTCTCATCTGCTGCCCAATACAGACAAAAATGTCTGCTCACTACAAGATACTTCATACCCACAGAGACCGATGAATATCCACGGCTTTATTGTTTCCACTGGCGGTGCTGTAAAATTCAGATTTTTGTTTTTAATTAACATCACGCTTCTCGCAAACTGCTGATGTTTAGTGCAGAAAAGGGAGCCTGTGCAGTTGATGTAACCTCCCCCAGGTAGTAGCCTACTGTGCAGAGATGCTGTTAAAGACAGTCATAAACAGCAGCAACACAAGCTATTTTAGTTGCTTAATATGATGTGACCGGCAGCTCACTGAGATAAAAAACAATAACAATGCATTCAAGCTCATATTCCAGTACAATGAATGTACCATGCTAATGTTTGCTAATTAGCACTAAACTGTGTCTGGATAAATGCGTTAGACTTCTGTGTAGAGCAGAATTTTGACATTCTGGTTTCTAAAGGCACACGATGTTGTGCACATGGCAAATCTTCACAAAATGCTGCAGCTAGCACAACAATGAGTTAAATCTTAATTTTTCTATAAGTGCACAACATCATGTGCACTTGAGTATTATGATTGATCATAATACTTAGTACCTCTATGGTGAAGGTAAGAAGTAAGCAAGCACATAAATGTGTATGTGATGTTAAGTAGCTATTACCTTGTAAGTACTGCTGTCACAATCAGCGCTGATAATTTATTTTCTTCTTACTGGCTGAAAATTGGTTGGTGATCCTGCTTCTTCTATTATGTAATCATCACAGACTATAATATAGAGAGATTCCTAATTTGAAAATTGAGGCCAGCGCAGATGTAACATAAACCTGCATTCTTTCTAATGGCCATCAGGTGGCGACACCTGCAATTACAAAAACAGGTGTAGTTATGCAAAACTGTGATGGTCTTCACCTTCAAGATTAGCGTTTACAGCATTGCTTTAAAAGAAATTAATAGGACAAGGAAGGGTGTCTCTGACTGTGAAACATTTGCTCATTGGTTAACCACGTTTCGACCATACATGGTTAGCTATAGAGCATAATCCTCCCAAGATTTAGTGAATAGACTTCATTTTCCTTATTCAGTATTACCTTAGATGTGTAACTAAACACAAAAGTTTATCAGGTACAGAGGTCATGTCAGAAAGCCACTTTTCCGCAGGACCATAAGTCTTTTTGCAGCCACAGCTATCGTCATCTAGTGGCCTTCAGATGGAAGGAACGTTTAAGGCACTTTCATATTGGCTTCATTTTTCTGAGTCAGCAGTCATGTCCCGCGGTTTTAAACCATCTGCGGGTCATCGCTAAGCTATGATGTTATAGTGGAGGAGGTCATCTTTTATTTACAGTCCATACAGAGCGTTGTGCTCTCAGGTTTTTGACTTATAGGAATGCACCATTTAGATAGCTGTAACTTCATGTAGCCATACCTGCTAATGAAAATGCACCTACCTTCTCAAAACAGATAGTGTAAGTATGGAATTATGCATTTTGAGACACACCTAAAGTACATCCAAAACTTAAACAACTGTGGCTAGTTTTGTTTGCATGATAGAAAATCCCCCACTTGCAAAAAACTGGGATTTTCATGTGACCGCTATTCATCCTACATTCATTGGATATTTGAGTTTTGAACAAAGTGTCAGACAAACTGACAGACTGTGTAATCCATAAAAACATGTGGATGCTAGTCTTGTTTTGCATCCGGCAAATTCAGTTTCACAAAAATCCACTAGAGTCGATTATAACCTGCTATTTTATGATAAATTCTCACTACATAATAATGTATATTTCCATATCTTATTAGTAATATCAGTATTCTATTGACTGTATCCATGCTTTAATGTCTTTCTGCAGTCAGTCCAGTGATTCAAGTGCTCCGGTGGAGTCCTGTCAGTGTTAATATTTACCTCGCTTCACGGTTATTTACTTTAATAAAAATCTGTTTCACTCTGTCTGTTAAAAGTATTCAGGAGTTTGTCAGAATGCAGTCAGTCTGCATCCCTGACAGCCCGACTTTGTGCATCTCTCAGTCTTGTGCTTGGAAATGTCCCCTAAAATCTACCTTCAAGAACCTCACCTATCACCCTTCTCCTCTTCCTCCTCCTCTCTCCCCCCTCACTCCATCTTACTCATCCCACATGTCACATCACATTTCTCAGGCAGCCTCAGGAAAAGGGCAGAGGCCTTACGAATTGATGTGGGTCGCTTACAGGAGCATGGCCAACACAAGGACAGGGACACAAACACACACAAACATACACACAAAAAGGTCGATGATGTGGCGTCTGTGTACACGTACCGCCCTTAACCTGTCGCCTACTTTCGTCTGCAGAACCGCAGCCTCTGCATCCGCACACAAAATATTTATTTATAAATCAGAGCACTTTAATTTACACAGACACACTCACTTGCCTTTGTTGTCTTTATCGTGACAGAGCTACAGTGCACAGTTACACCACATCTTGCTACAGTAGGCTTGAAAGGGAAAGATCTCTCTCTCTCTCTCTCTGGTTTTCTCCTTGCCAGCTTGACCCGACAACAGGCTGGGCAACGACGACACCTATTGGTGGCTCTGTGACTCTGTGCTGCAATGGGAGCATTTCAGAGAATATATGAGATGAATAACCAGCGATATTGAGTGCATTCATCATCCACTGACAGTAAATTCACAGAAGAAAATTGACATTAGCTCATAAACATCTATCACGGGCCTGTGTATTCGGCAACACACATTTGAGTGTGGAATGTTTGACGGATGACTCAGACGCAGTGGGGCAGAAGCGGCTACGTTGTCATATTTTCAGCTTTTTATATCAGTGCTTCATTGTTGTTACACACACAAACGCTTCCTATCTGTCCTTTCTCTCCGTAATCTCCTTTCCCATGACACTTCTCTGCGACTCTTTTTACTCCTGATTTATTCCTGTTTCCCACAGCCTACATGCAGTCTTTTACATGTCCACTTAAGCATTTATCCCTTCTAATTGGTTAGTGGCGAGCAGAAAGAGAGACCGGGAGGATGGGACTTTGGTGTAAAAGGGAAGTCCCCGGAGCCTCTGAGGCCTGCTCCATGCCCACTGGACTGGAAGGGAGCCAAAATGTAGTCTCCAGCAGGCATCGCCCTTACGCCTTCACTGGACTGGAGAACATCCAAGATGGATGCCTTCAGGGCTGTGTTGCTGTGAAACTTACACTATTGTAGATAAATCTGCAACAGAGAGAGTGAAGCTTTTCGTTAGCGCTTGAATTTTACATACTAAAAACATGATAGCATGACCCAGAGCTGCCCAGTTTAAGCCGCTTTTGAAACCCAAATACGATTTTAGGACTGTGACAAGGACAAAGAAGTCATTTTGCATCAATAATGCATCAAAACTTCATCCATTAGCTCACCGAAAAAATTCCAAGGAACTGCAGCATCATATCAGCTCATTGCTTTAGAAAAATGCTCGGTGGAAAAAAAAAAATGGAGCAATTTTTAGAAACGGTGTCTTGAAGCTCAGTGATCCAAAATGCTTGTGCATGCAGCTGTCTCCCTGAGGATAGAGAAAAACACGGGATGGAAAGAGGGGAGGAGAGATGGCAGAGAGGGAGGTAGACGAGAAGGAGGAGAGAATTCACATAAGCCCACAAAGAGGAGGAGAGGTGAACTGGAGAATGATGCAGAATGAAAACATAGAGACGCTGTTCAAGTCTTTATACATATATTCTTTTGTATAAAAGGTCAAAGTAGCAAGAGGGATGAGTAACGGCGTCCCCTCTGTGGCATTAATTCCCCCTTTCCTTCTCTCTCAGTGTATCTTTACTATCAGCACTGGTGTGAAAGGTGCCCGTCTTTACTTGCCGACACCAAGCAAAGCACTTACTGTTGTTCGCTATAGGTGCTGTAAAAATGCAGTGATCCACCATTGTGCATACGTATCCTTCTCCCAAAATCTATCACAAATGATCCTCATCGTCTTAATAATCATAGTAGCAATAACACTGAAATAACTCCTTTTGATTTAGTTGCCAAAAGGAAAACGTTTGTCATACGAAGCACCTAGGACATAATACCACAGTCTTTGGTAATCAATATATGGCTTAACTTGCACACTCACACTTTATCTTTTGTTTAGAGACAGGCTGGAGACCTCCAAAAGTTGATCGATTTCCAAACATCTTGAGCTGCGATACTCTTTCCTAAAAAAAACAAAACAGAAAAGTCACAAACAGTCCAGTAAAATCTTGAACTTGGACCTGCTGCACTCACTTTTGTTGTTATTCTTGGGCTCTGGGGTTGGACTGCATGACTCACAGTTCAAAATAATCCTTATCTGACACTCAGTTCATCTTCTCTCTGAAACAAATGTTTTATAGCTACTCTCCCTTTTAACCGAACTTTCTTCTCAGTGGCTCCCCTTCCCAAACAGAAGGTTTGAATAATGTGTTAGGGACATCCACCCACACTGGGGATCGCGACTCCTTGCACATTTCATTACCCACTAGCAGTGAGTAGCAGTTATTTGACAAAAAAATTTAAGAGCATAAAAATATGATTGGTTTACACGTTTAAACTGCACTTCTGCAGATGGAACATTTCTGCAGCATATGAAATTGTTAACTGAAACAGGAAATACATAATAAAACCTGCAATCATGACTCATTTCCACCTATGGAGAGTAGTTTTAATGTTTTTTTTTCTTGCTTTTTCATGCATGCACATGAATTTTGTTTGCCTCTGTTGATGTTTCCGTACGTGATGGTATATATAATTTATTTCGTGAAACATTATTGATTTGTGTCCAGGCTGGTTGTCAGGTACCCAAGCTGCTTTTGCTTTTCGGCTTGTCATGTGGGGGTTTGGGAATTGGGGATTTGGGTGGAGTGTGTAAGTTGGGGAAAAGGTGTAGGGAAATTTTTTTTTCTACTTTGTACAGATGTAATAAATCACTGATGAAAAATATATAATGTATAGCAGTCAGAGAGGAGCTATTTATCTGAGTGTTTTTAAGACCATACTGTACCATCGCAGGCAAGAAAATGACCTTAATCTACCTTTTTGTGTATTCTACTGACACCCGTTACAGCCCACGCCAAGCTTAAAAAGTAAAGCAGAAATGTCCTTGAGCAAGGCACTGAAATGCTCCAGTGGAGCTGCTTAGTGGCCAGAGAGTAGCCTTTTATCCAGCTGTATCCAGGCGTGAAAATGTGTAATGGTATAAATATGAGTCTAGGTGCTGCATGATAAATCAGCCATCCCAAGATGCCGTAGCCTGAAGGTTATAAGAAAGGTGTCTCCGTGTTCTTTGACACTGGGACGCTAAGATGAGACGATGGTCGCGTGGTATTTAAATTTCTCCTTGTCCTATCAGCTTGAACCCGCCAGCTGCAAAGGAGCAGAGGTCAGGGTTCAAATTGTGACAACTGCAAATGTCAAATGAGTTTTGTCCCCTACTGGGACTGTCACCTTGCTTCACCGTTAAGGGAGCCAACCAACCGGTAAGGAGATATTGAAAGAACGAGAGAGCGAAAGCAAAGTGGAGAAAAAGAGACCCATCTCAAGAGGGTGGGCGGATGAACACATGAAAATTTTGCGTTGCATAATGGGACATTGCGTAACGTGTCCCATTTCATACCATGTCACATACTGATATTAGAGCAGGGCCCCTGCATAATGCTGCTAGTAGGCAGGCAAATAGGGAGAACGGTTTTTCGGGGGTGAGGTGAAATGAAGGGGGATGGAAAAGCATGGAGGGCTCATGGTTCTGTCTCCGAGCAGAAGACATGGAGTGACGGAAGTAGACAGCCAATGGGGTGTGGGCACGGTGCGGTGGAGAAAGTGGGAGATGGAGGGGGGAGGGTGGGGGGGTGGATGGTGACGGGGTGGAGATCGTGTGTGTGTGTGTGCGTGTGTGTGTGAGATGGTGGGTGGGCGAGAGCACGGTCGGTACTGGTATTTCTACCCTGTCACATCGCGTTAGTGTGCAGCCGAGCACGACTGCTGAGCACACCACTCTGGACAGCTCTGCACACACGGGGTGAACCATGCATGCGCACACTTACGCACACACACACACACAAACACTGAGGTATACGTTCACAAGGACACAGAAGCTACACTTGAGTGCGCACACACACTCTCTGTAATCTCCCACGAGGACCACAAGGACATCGAAAACAAGTGAACACCAACGGAGAATTGACAGAAACCGGGGGAGAGCTCAAACTCCCAACTTTACTTCCATCCATCCATCCATCCATCCTTCAGTAATATTACTTTTTTCAAAAAATGTGCAAAGGAAAAAATGCAAAAATAATTGAAAATCATGTTCATAAAATATTGCAACCTAATTTTCTTGGCTCTGTGCTTCAGTAACACAGGCAATACCTTGTTTTGGAAAGAGGCTTTTGAAAACAAGGCGGTCAGCTCATCCACTTCCCGTTCACTATTTGCAACATGGTCTTTTTTTGTTACCGTAAGCCCAAAGGCCTTTACGCAATATTTTCCTTGAGAAAACGATATAGCAGGGGTGAGATAGGATGACAGTGCATCATTCACATTGTAGCCCAGCATCCCGTATCCCCCATCCACCCCCTTTGGGCAGAGGAAACAGGAAGACGCGAAGAAAGCAGATGGAGGGAAAGAAACAGAGGCGACGAGAACATTTCCTTGCAAATGCTGCGCACAGTGTGCCCCGTGGCAAAGGAAAGAGAGGAAGGGTGGAGGGTCCAGATGGATGGATGGATGAGGAGGAGGACGAGGAAGAGTGTCGAGGTGTGATGTGCGGTGACCCGAGCTCTTTAGTGACGCCATAAACATAGAGACACGCTTCAGCTGCTTTGACAGAGGGAAAAGAGATGGGATCCATCAGCTCTGTTTCCGGCTGTGTGACCGGCTAGAGATCAGCAAGTACACACGGAAATGTACGGGAAAGCGTCAGCATTACCCAGGGTCGGCGAGGTCACAGTTACTTAGTTGCGTAACTTGGCCCTAAAAGACTCTAAAGTGGTAATCTAACTTTTCTGGTAAATTAGCACATTCAAACTGCAGTGACAAATACACTGTTTGCACAAAAAAATGACCTCATGCCTTTGCATGGCTCTCTTAAGGAAAGAGCTCAGAATTTCGCTTTTTTGCCAACATCCACTCCTATTTTCTTATTTTTATAAGCAGATAAGCAGGTAGTGAAGAGTTTAGATGTTCTTTTTTTTGGAGTTGCTGAAGCCAGCTGCAGTCATAAACTGCTTAGGTATATAACACAGATACATACATACAGATACCTGCTAATAAAAATGGAATTTCATTCCCTAATACTTCACAAGCCTCTTGACAGATAATGCCATTAAAAATGCTTCAAAAGGCACCAAGATAACAACTGTCACCTCAAGGCACTTTATAATGTAAAGACCTTACAATAATAGCGAGAAACCCCTGAAAATTGGATCCCCACACCCACCTATACCCCATAAGCAAGCGCGTGGTGACAGGGGGAAGGAAAAACTCCCTTTTGACAGGAAGAAACCTGCAGAACCAGGTGCTGGGTGGAGCGGCCATCCACTGCGACCAGTCGAGGGTGAGGGGAGGGAGACGGGCCAAAAAAAGACACTCTGTGGAAAAGAGTCACAGATTAATATTAACTAATGATTAAATGCAGAGTTGTAAATAAACACAACATAAAGGGATGTCAGTAAAGAATAAACACTTAATGCATCATGGGAAGCCTCCAGCAACCTAGGCCTATTTAAATGCAGCTAAAGGGGGGAGGGGGGATATGATCCAGTCCTAACTATAACCTTTATCAGAAAGGAAAGTTTGAAGCCTAAGTTAAAAGTAGAGAGGGTGTCTGTCTCCCAAATCCAAACTGGGAGCTGGTTTCACAGAATAGCGACCTGAAAGCTGAATGTTCTGCCTCCCATTCTACTTTTAAATGTCCTAGGGACCACAAATAAACCAGCAGTCTGAAATTTTGAGTGTAGGCCATTATAAGCTGAAATTATCTGTGTGACTGACTCAATTATAGATAACTTCTCTTGAGTCAGTTTTTCCAGCATTTGTTGTTTTTGACTGTCACAGGAAATACTCTCTGTTTGTTCTCCTATCATTAATCACTAATCAAACCCTAATGCAAGTTAATTAACAATAAAAATACATACAAATGTAAGGCATCTTCTTCTGTGGCTTGTTCGCCAATGTTTACTCTAACCCTTGGAGACTTACATCAACATCATTGGGTCACACGCTACCAAAGTCAGTCCGGTAAACAAGCTGCTTGATTTGCTTAGAACTGGGCGCTGTGCCATAAATAAACCAAATCAAAGAGTGACGCAGTAGCTGAGAGTGAGCTGTTCATACTGTAGGAGCGATATTTCTGAAGGTGGGGGTGAGAGGGCGTGGGGGGAAAGACATCTTGGCAAGTTTTGTCCCCACACGACTGAACAAGACGTGGGACGCTCAGAGGCACTCCGCATGTGGAGCTGTCACTCAGCTCGGTGTGTACTGAGGGAGCCTCCGAGGAGAGCACAGAGGACACAGGTAGAGCGCAGGGAGCCCCTGAAGTGTCTCATTCAAGGTGAAGAATGAAAGAGGGGTGGGGAGATGGAGAGAGCAGAGAAAGATGTTATCATTTCCATCTCCTCCTCCGTGTTGGTGTGAGGGGAATCGCAGAAAACAGATGACCTACATTTTCTCTGAGACAGACTCCAGCACCGAAGCCTCCTTGGATTGAGAAGAAGAAAAAAAAAGGAACGACAGGGTGAAGTGTAGGAAAGCATAGAAAGTGGAAAATAGAAAGGGTATGAGGTAGAGAAAGAAACAAATAGGCAGGCTTCCAGTTTGACGAGACAGACTTGAAAAAGGTAGAAATGCAGGCAGACAAAAGGAAAGAGGAGAAGTTTTGACGGTAATCCTCTTCGACTCTTCCTTCCTTCCCTCTCGAGCGGTTATATAAAACACATCTAGAATTCTGCTCTGTGCAACATCAAAGAAGCTGCACCACTTTGCAATCTGCATATATGATGCGTCCAGGGAAATGCAGGAGGGGTGTGTGTGTTTGTGTGTGTGTGTGTTTCCTGGAGGAATGCATGAGGCAAAAATAATCTTCTTTGGAGATTATTTAGATTATCTTTGTGTTCAGATGAGCCACTTGGCCCTGTGGATGCTTTGGTCTTAAAATGACAGTAACCTTGTTTTTTTAATGTTTGAGTGCTCTTTCTGCAGATACTCCAGCAAAAACTGGTTCATTCAATTTACACAAAATGACAAAGCTTTAAATCAACTAAGATATATCACAGTTTCAGTATGAACTGCTCTTAAAGAAAAAAAAACAAAACTGTGGCCACAAAGGTTTAAGATGCATAAATAAACCCTGCACTGTAAAAGATAGTGTCCCTGGTTGTCACTGGGATAATGTGGCTGCAAATTAAGTCATCTTACAGAAGATGAGTGGCATGAGTGTGGGATTTAGTGTTCCACTGCTGCCCCCTACTGTTGCCAAGATGCACGGAAGATTATTTTGTGGTTTATTTTTTTAAACTATGGTGTATCTTGACCTCTTTAGCAGACTGTGGTGCAAAAATTAGACATATGCTCATCAAATACTTCCACCACATCCCAAAAAAATGCTCTGTTGGATAGAAATATGAGTGCGAGAACCCAATGTGATATTCAAGAAACTGATTTGAGATGTGTGAGATGGCACATAAGTGTTTACCCAATATAAGATGCGAACGCTGTGGTCTTTAAGGCAACAATACCCTGGGTATACCACTGACAGTTACGGAGACTCTGTAAAACGCTGTGAGAAACTCAAACCACACCGCAGTTTGTACATGCTACAATCTGATAACATGCTGAATTTGGTGTAGTTGTATTTGCTGTGTTGTTTAAATGATCCTCTGCACCATTCAGCCACCAGCAGATCCACACCTTTGTGTGTGTTTTTTTTTTATTTTTTTATGTCAAATTATGACTAAAACATTGACTAAAAACTGACTAAAACAGCCTGTGTCAGTGACACCCTTGGTTTCCCGGTCTTAGCCAGCAGGAGTGGCACCAGGTGTGGTCTTCTGCTGATGTAGCCCATCCGCTTCCAGGCTGTGTTGTTCAGAGATGCTCTTCTGCATTCTTTGGCTATAACGAGTGGTTCCTTGAGTTATCTGTTATCTTCCCATCAGCTCGAAACAGTGTGGCAATCTGACCTCTGGCATCAAAAACTGCTCACTTGGAATGGAGTGTGGGAAAGTCTAAAATAATCAGACCAACCCATCCGGCACCAATGACCGTGCCATGTTCAGAGAACCTTAAATCACCTTTGTTCCTCATTCTGATGCACTTGATCATGTCAACATGGCTAAACTCACTGAGTTGTGACATGTATACCTATTAAAATGGCCAATCAGTGAAGGGTAAGATATCATTATTACGCAACTTATAATTATGCAGTAATTATGTGGTTACACTGCAGGGCACAAAAATTCACTCTCTGGAGTTTCTGGAAGTTTCTGTTGCACAACTGGGGTTCCAAACCAGTTTTGTCACCAATCCTGGCAGGAAAAAACACCTGCTAGCCAGAGATTTGAGGTGAGCAGAGGGAAACCATCACTGTCATTCAAAGGAACATGAGAGAAATAGCTTTTACACATACACTGTCCCGTACCGTCAAGGTCAAACATCCAAGTGAGGTAACAGCAAGCGAAACATGTTTCTGAGCAGAGGGGGGCTTTAATATTCATGTTGTGCAGCTGAGCGGTGATCAACTGAGACTGCTTTGATTAGAATATTTTACACCACCTGTGCGTGTGACACAAGTATTTAGGTCAGAGTCAGTGTAGGAGCTACAACAAAGACACTAGAATGAGTCAGGCAAACTGAACAAACATCCAACAAAGCAGTTTTAAGATCAGATGATCACAATGGGTAAACCATCAAAGCATGAACCATGAAATAATTGGCAGAAATGTACATTTTTTTAACCTTCCAACAAATGAAATATAAAGAAATCAACCAATACAATTTATTTAATTTATTGCTTTAAAATGTTTTGTGGAATCTAATCTAAGTGATGATGCAGAGGTCTCAAACACTCACAAGAACTCATGTATCAAATATGATACTAATATTAAAGGGTTAAGCCGTTATATAACCATTTTTACTGCACACTAGATTGTGGGAATGCCAATGAGATTCAGCGTGATAAACTCATGAACAAAAACAACAGGTTCGTGTCCAAACTTGCTCAGCAACGACTCTGAAAAATGCCACAGAGCTTGTTTCGTATGAGATGCTTATATTCACCCCCATGATCCTCGCACACAAACAGAAACAGCGCGCTTGCTGTCTCATGGTGTGTGGTGTGCCGGCACTGGAGCAACTTATTGACGGTACACTACAATATTCTTTAAAAAAAAGGGCGCCGGGAGAAAAACTGCTGTGTCTGATTATTAATGGTAAAATGTGTTGTGACATCAACAAAAAACAAAACGCCAAGAAACACCGGTGAACTCACAAAGGGTCTATTCATTCGCTCACGACCATGTCGGAGACACAAATATAAGAGCTGAGCAACCAGTCCAGCTTCCTGCTGCTGAATGTTTCCCAGCCGTCACAGGCTAAATACACCATTTCAAAATGAGAATTTCAATTAGTTTAACTCCACTTGTGATCTTCATTGTTTAACGAAGATATTTCATTTTTAAAATGTTACAGTGAAGGCAAGTAATCCTTCACAAAAATGTAACACCACTTTTGAAGATGGTGTCCTCCTATTGAGGGTTTGGACAATTTAACGAGTGGTTTTGGTTAACAGATGATTAAGCAATGCATCATAAATCAGTTTGAGGTCTTTATTGAATTAAATAAAAGGTTAATCGACTGAGAAAACGAAGTGGAGATATGAATGCAAGTAATGCGTTCCTTATAATAAATGGAGTTTGTCCTCTAAGGTTTTTTTTTTTTCTAGAAAGGAAGTGTGTGGATTTTTGGCTTCCTGTCAACCCACACTGGGTGGAGAGTTGGCCCTGTAGAGTAAGTAAATCTTATACTAAGCATTGATAAAACCATTAGTTACAAGTTATGATAAAGAGATACGTTGAGGTACCAGGTAACCCTGACAGGCGTACCTCACAATAATATCAAAATAATTCGGTGCGGTTGTATTTTTAATCTAGGCATAACAATTTCAGACTACTTCCCAGCACTGTTGATGTGTCCCTGCTTTGTCCTCACATTTTCTTTGCTGGGAATTTGGTCACCCTACCTTGAAATGATTCCAACATTACAGATTGGACAGAGACAATAACAGATGCCTCCATTTACAAAGCCTAACTTCACTTTCCAGACCTGCTTGAATAAATTAAGCTTCACATGCTGCCTCAGGGCAGATTTGTCCTTTAAAGTGGGCACAACACAAACACAAAATGCAATCAGTCTTAAGCAAGTGTTATCAAGTGTATTCCAGAAAGTTTTCAGCCTTTAATCAGTCGCCAGAACGAACAAGTCAACAATGTCTCGCATACATCCTTCTTGTCCTTCTTATCATCTGTGTTGTCTTTACTCATTTCCTGAAATTATGATGGGACAGTTTCCCATGCAGTTTTTGTAAAGTGTGTAAAATCTCCTTAACAAGTGAAATCCTTTCAAGTCAAATGGAATTAGAAATGTAGTCATGAGTTTAAAATAGAAAAATGAAGATGCTGTGATTGCAGCATGTGTGACTGGAGAGTCATCTCATACCATAAGCATCTTCCTTCTTGCATGTTTTCCTCTTGGACCTTTGCACTTGTGATTCATGCAATAGGCCTTTCGACCGGAGCCGCTTCTCACTGATCCCTTCTTCACTCTCACACTGCTGGCCATGCTCTCTGACATCGTCTTTCCTCCCGATTTCTCCTGTGTCTGCTCTTGCTTGAGGTTGTGGAGGTTCTCACAGTCACAGTAGTAGATTTTGTCCTCCCGGTCTGAGCAAAACCACTTCCTAGAGATGTAGAGAAGCTCCATGGCACTGGAAAACGCTGATATCACCCCTACAATGAAGTAGAAAAAGAGGAAGATTGTCTTTTCTTTTGGGCGGGAGGTGTAGCACTTCACTGTTAGGGGGCAGGGAGAACGACTACATTCAAAATAGGCTTTCACCTCGAAGCCGTAGAGATACCACTGGGTAAATAGGAAGCCGATTTCTGCCACTATGCGGAAGATCACAGTGATAATGTAAAGCCTCCTTAAAGATTTTACTTCTCTGTTCTCATTGCTGCTCTTTTTCTTCGATGGAGAGGGGTTGGCAGCCTTTTTATGCTGGTGTGTGGCGTACACGAGGTAAAGCAGAGAAGGTGTAGCGATGAGGACTATATGAAACACCCAGAATCTGTACTGGGAGATGGGGAAAGCCTCATCATAACACACCTGCTTACATCCTGGCTGGAGGGTGTTACAGATAAATTCCTCCTGCTCGTCCTCAAACATGTCACTGGCCACAGTTCCCAGGATCACTATCCTAAACACCAGCATGAGGAAGAGCCAGAAACGACCCAGCATCGGGGAGTGTGTCTGGAGGGCATCGAAGAATCCACCGATGAAGCCCCACTCACCCATGACTGCAGCACTGTCAGGTCTGGCTTCTTGGAAGTCTGGAGGCTTGTTCCCCTGTCTGTCTCAGAGCAAATGCTGCCTTTGTCTTATGACTGAAACTAAATTCTTGTTATAATCTCCCATATGTGACTCACAGTAAAATTAAACACAATAAAAGTGATCAAAAGAAGTGGATTCAGGGTTTTTGCACTAGGTTAGGTTGATTGAGTTCATATTCCTGCAAAGACAGTAATTCAAGGATGTCACTAAAGGAATCAAACAATACCACCAGCCTACAATAAATCTCTATATTTCTTTTGCTTTCACATAGCACAATATTTCAAATAACTTCTAAGAAACTGACAGACCTAAATTGTAGAGTATGATGATGCAGTTTTGCCTTGATTACAGGATTTCTAAATTATTTCAATTACCTAAAGGCTGACTATCGTTGAAATATACAGGCTCGTTGAACTGCTCAGTCAGAGATGCCTGTGCTGCCACAATGAAAAAGGTTAAGCTCATATTTAATTTAAGATTTAATCTGTAGTATCTATACAAATACATGACCTACCTCCTTTAAAAAGCCTTAAAATTATCCTACCATGTATAAGCTTGGATAAACCAGAAAATAACTGTTTGATGAGGCGCTATACTCATGCCCACACCATCTTATTGTGTACTCACCCTTAGCGCTCTCCAAAGTGCCATGTTCCTAAGGCTGGCTGGTGCTTATGATTGAGAGGGCGGCAACAGTTGTCAGGAAATTCCTGCTACGTCCTAATCAGTGTCCATCCAGCCCCAGACAGAAGGTGTTTATCCAAGAAAGGCAAACTCTTGATGAGCATTTCCTAAATGGCAGGAAATATCTCTTTTAAGTTGGACCACCAGTTTCCCTGGTAACCACATGAGAGGCTTGTAAAAATAAAAATTGGGAATGTTTTTTGCTCTATTTAGTCAGCTATCACCACAATCAAACCAGCTTTGCATTCATTGGTTTAAGCTTTGTTCGCTATAGAAATATTCAAATAGTTTGGCTATTTGTTCCAGTATGAAAACAAACCTGTTAATGGTTTAAAACTCCGGCTGTGCTGTCTGCTGAAGTTGTCCAAATTTC
>VUQR01018912.1:21516-31655 GCA_015108515.1 Hemichromis elongatus | reverse complement strand
TATTTATTTACAATATATATATATATATATATATATATATATTATTATAGATATTATATATATATATATATATATATATATATATATATATATATATATATATAGATATATATATAGATATATATATATAGATATATATATATATATATATAGATATAGATATAGATATAGATATATATAGATATATATTATATAATTTTTTTATTGACAGAGACTAAAATAAATACCTGTCTTCCAATTTATTGCCTTTTTTTGTGTGTGGTAGAAGTATCGGTTTTTGTACTCGGTATCGGTAAGTGCTCAGATCCAAGTATCGGTATCGTATCGGTTTGAAAAACTTGGTATCGTTGCATCCCTATCTTTAATTGTCTGCAAATTCCTCCGACTTGGCACACAGAAATATCTTAAGCCCCTATCGCATTACCTGGCAACCAACTTGGTTAAAATGATCTGTGTTTAGCCTTTATGTCCCTACAGCACCTTATGAAAATGTCCTATTGTTTCATCCATCTATTCTCTTGCATTAAGTTAATTAAACATGCTTAGAAACCACCTAGCAATAGGCAAAAGTGCCTTGTTTTTAGCTTATTAATGACATCTACTACCCCATTTTCACCTTTTCTAATGTAACAAATTGCATCCATTTTCCAATGGTGTGATAAGATCAAATAATACATAACACTGGCCTGAAATAATAATAAAAATCTGCAGAACAGAAGGTTTGAAGAGTTCTGTAGGACAGAATGTCTTGTTTCATACATATAATAAGCATGGCACATGGACTCATTAATCTCAAAATGGTGTTATTAAAATATCTAGCGGCTACTGATTATTGATGCACATATGGTGTCTGAAGATAACCTCTGATTAAAAAACAAAACAAACCCCACCATTGAAACTTCAGGCTATAATCGGCGTCCTCAGCTGTGATCTATCACATGGAAACGTGATTCCTCTTGTAATTTCTTTCTCACATCCCGCTGAGCGCTCGCTGACCTTTCCATTTTTGTCAGTAGTTGTAAATTTTCTGCATGGTCGCAAGCTCCTTGATCTTATGGACCGTAAACTCTGTGCTGTGGCCAGTAACGGGGAGCCAGTTCATCAGCTTCGGCCCAGTTGCTTATATAAGCAGGATTACATCAGGGCTGTGGCCTGGACAGGAAGCTCCCATACCCATGAGATCATGGGCCATTTGTGACCTTTGTTCAGCAGAGACTGAAACAGAAAGATGAATCTCATTTTGCATTAGCTTTACAGAACTGCGTAAAACTGAAATTGGAGCACTTTATAAACATGTAAATCAAAACAGATGAAAATTTATTTGCAAGTCATTTAAACCATATTTTAAAAATGTTATTTGTTTCATGTCAACAGTAAAGGGGCTGATTCTTATCTAACGTGGCTTATTCACAACTGCATTTGTGCAAGCACTTGCAAGTGCTTTCTATCGAACACTAGAACTACAATCAACATATCAGAAGCAACCTAGTGTTCAACGTCTTGCTCAAGGATACTTTGGCATGCAGAGGAGCCAAGGACTGAACCACCGAACTTCTCATTAGTAGAGGACCTGGTCTGCCTCCTTAGCTACCACCTTTGTGTCAGTTTGATGGTGTATCGAAAAGTGTTAACTGGCAACATTGGTTAATTGGTTACCAAAAAAAAATAAACAACCTTCCCATAACGGTTGAATCTTTCAGAATCAGATACGAGGAGGGCATGTCCACTCTGTGAGAGACTGCGTGGGCAAATAGTTCAGCTTTTTAAGAGTAATTGTGACGATGGAAGACAAGACCAAAAAATCCATAATCTAAAAACTGCCATGAATCGGGCTATTTATGGACCATCCATTTATCAGCACACTGATTGTACCGATGTTTTAGATGCATGGCTACATACCTGTGAGGGCACCATTAATGCTAAATATTATATTTGCAGGTGTTGCTTCGTTCTGTAAAATCCCACCCAGGCATTGTTTTTAGCTTTTCCTGAGATCTTACTTATTTCAGCAAGGCAATGCTAAACCACACTGTGCATATTACAGCCACGTGGTGATTTTTTTTAATAGAGAGCGGCTGCTAAAAGAGCCTGCATGCAGTCCATACATTCTCAACACTTAGTGTTCTTACAGATTGGAGATTTCAACACTGAACTCTTGAGCTGGAGCACAAGAGTTCAGTTTTACCCATAGAACCCTCAAGAAAACACATTTGTTATGGTTTCTTCAGAAGATTTAGCCATTTTCTACAAATACTTATATAGCTACAGATTGCCGTGGATAGTCAGATACTTAATTTATCCCAAAAGGGAAATTATTGAATATTTCAGAGTTACAGTTTCTCATCCAGATCTCTTCTGTTGTTATCTTCTCTGCAGAGATGAACAGACACCACTACTCTCTCTACGTCCACAACTGCAGGCTGATCTTTCTCCTGCGCCAGGAGCCATCTGAGGCAGAAAACTACAAACCTGCAGAGTTTCACTGGAAGCTCGACCAGGTCCGCTGCTTCCAAAACTAAACTTTGTGCCAGTGCACAGCATGGGGCGGCATGCAGATAAAGTTTAAAAAATAATAATAATACAAAATCAGTTTGCAGTGTACTACAGAGTCTAGATTTCAGCTTTTCACTCCTTCCGCTGTCATCTTTCCAGGTGTGTGACAAAGAGTGGCATCACTATGTGCTTAATGTGGAGTTCCCCTCTGTTTCTGTATTTGTGGATGGGACTACCTTTGAGCCCTTCCTGGTTACAGAGGACTACCCGCTGCACGCCTCCAAGATCGAAACTCAGCTCACCATTGGTGCCTGCTGGCAAGGTAAACCGTGAAAACTGATTTTTTGAGAGCTCTCTTATATGATGTTTATACCATTTATATGCATTGTAATAAAACATGTGAGTTCTTCTTTTGTATGTTTGATTCTCTGCTTTTAGAAATAGTTTATATTATGTAGCATGAATACAGTTGTAACTATCTTGTATAAACTATGACTTTCGGCCAATGGCGTATTAACTCTGTGTTATAATAATGACGTGACCTCGAATGTAGCATCTGAATCTCTCCTCCAGATCCTCAACCTTCCTCCCTGTCTCTTCCTGCTCTCTTGTTTCTGTCCTTTACAGAAAACTCAGGACATGACAATGACACTGAGACAGTCTCTGAGCCCAGTTCAGGTTGCTCACGTCTTTCCCTTACTCCTCAGATATGTTCATGTGTCCACAATGTCCCACCATGCTAATTGCATCCTCATTCCATTAAGACTAGAATGATTCCTACACATTCTAGAGGCAAAAATAATTTGTTTTTGTTGCAGTATTGATGTTCAGTGGCACCTGACTCCCATTTATTTTATTTTGTCTTCTAACTGCAAAAGCTAAGCAGTTGTTTGGTTTTGTTTTGCCCTTATTTCTGTTTTTTTTTTTCCTCTCACCATATCAAAATACACCAGCAGATCGCAAATAAACATATAACGAGTCAAGAGTCCAACCCAGCTGTATTTTAGCCATGCTGGCTTTTCTTTCAGAGCTTGACCTTGAGGCTGGAAGCAGTAACTGCTCTGTATCAGATAACAAACCTGCAGCAGAAGCTCACACACACACATCAGTGGATGAATACGCGACCTTGAAATGTAGAGTTTGTCGCTGACTCCGCAGTGGTGCAGACTAATGCTCATTATGATGTAGCTGGAAGACAGGAGCGGCGTACCTCTCACGAAATGTCAAAGCTCCAAATTTCAGATCATGTGTTCTGAGCATTTTGCGGTCCTCAAGATGGCTCTGTTATTTTGTGAAAATGAGGTGACTAAAGAGGATTAATTCATCATTATCTTACGTAATCCCTTCTTTGAGTTTCTTTTTTTTTTCTGTTGATGCCATTTCTTTTCCCACAGTAAGCCGTTCACCCTTTTAATGCAAACGTCGCATGCTGCCGCTGGCGTGCATAAGCTCATCCATCATTTTCCTGTCTTGCTCTCTGGGCTTCGGGCCTTTTGAAGGGCACACATACTAACTTGCATGAACTCCATTCACACCAGCTTTGTACAGTGAGACAGCATGCTTGAATCTCCAGCTCAGAAAAGGTGAAGTCTATAAAATCTACCCCCTAAATAACTTCTTTGTGTTGTCTTGGAAACCAGGTGGAAATGCTCGAATGGCGCAGTTTTTCCGTGGTAACCTAGCGGGGCTGATTATCCGCACCGGCAAGCTGGAGAACAAGAAGGTAATCGACTGTTTGTACACCTGCAAGGAAGGACTGGATGTGCAGCTGCCCGAGGAGGTAGCTTCAGCTATCAAGGTGAGGAGGGCAATGAAAGCTTTGAGATTTGTTAACCTTTAAGAGGAAGTCTGCTTCTAAGTCATTGAATGAACTGCGCTTTAAACAATCCAATCAAACCAAAAAAACAATTTTTAATTTTAAACCTGCGACTTTCTGAGAATATTTACCTCAAAAGTTGCATTTTAGCTGATTGAATTACTTTAGGTGTTTGCTAGCTCAGCATCAGTCACAGGTCATGTTATTCAGAAGTCCCTCACCCTCTCAGGTGGAATTCAACCCCAACCAGTCCTCTCTGACTGTGGAAGGTGACGACATCGATGCCTTTGACAAGGTCATGCAGCACATCTCCTACTTAAACTCCCGCCAGTTCCCAACCCCTGGAATCAGACACCTGCGTATCTCCACCACCGTCAAGTAAGTAGAAGAAGAAGAAGCCAGAAGCCCTCATTGTATTTGCAGCCTGGCCTCTGTCTTGTCACTTCATCTGCAGGCTGGCAGCAGCAGCCTTGTGTTGTTTATAAAGCAGGTCCTTTCTGCCTCATAGACATTCAGAAAGCTTCTCTGTTGCTACTTAAAATGTAAGGATGGTTTATTGAGGTAAAATGGAGGTCAAGAGTTTTACCTGATGCCCATAACAAAGAGAATAAACACAAGGAGTTTTGGTGCTTGAGAATGACAGGCAGAAGAGTAGTACACTTTTTTCCCCCTCTTCTTTTTTGTTCGATTCTCTTTGATGTATGCAGCACTGGAAGGTCAGTAAGAAGAGCAGTACTTTTACTGATTTATACACGAGTATGAAATGAATGTATCAAAGCTCTCGCGGTTGTTCTGAGCCTAGTGTAAGATTTGTTCCAGTTGGTGAAGTTGTTTAGCATTTAGTCCTTATTTGCACATGCACAAATGTGCGTCAGCTCCCAGTTTTATCATCTGGACCGAGCAATCAGACTAAAATGATGATTTTATTTTTTTATTTATTTTTTTTGCGATGACAATTAAATTCGTATAATTGATGAGGAAAGTTTGAAATTAGCTTTTTATATAGAGAATTTTATATAATGTCAGTGAAAAGCAAGAATGCGTTCTTTGTTTGTTACATATCAAACAAGTTGATGCATAAAAATAGACAAAAAGCATACAATAACTCATGAAGTAGTTTTATTTTGCCCCTCGTACAGATATTCCAGCTTTAGGCTTCTACACGAGCACAAATGAGGGTTTTTGGGCTTTGTGCCTCGCACTGTGATTGGCTCAAATTTGTTCACATACCTTCCCAACTATTCAGTATGCCACTATTCTTCTGTGAGGAAAAGCAGCAACCTGATTTTAAAAAATCAAATTTCTAAGCATTTAAAGTTGTTTCTTTCACAGATGCTTCAACGAGGAGTCCTGTGTAACGGTGCCAGATACTGAAGGTTACGTGATGGTGCTGCAGCCAGAAGAACCCAAGATCAGCCTGAGCGGCATTGACCACTTTGCCCGCAGTGCAGCTGAATTTGAGAGCCAGGAAGGAGTGACGCTGTTCCCCGAGCTGCGCATTGTGAGCACCATCACCCGTGAAGTGGAGGCCGACACGGAGTCTGAAGCTGCAGAGGGAGCTGACGATGACCCTACGGGTAAGAGATGTGCACACTGGACTCTGAAGCAACTTCTTGTCATGCTAAAAGGATTTAACATATACACAGGAGCAAACCTTTACCTGTTTTTACTGGATTGTTAGTATTTATTATGTTCTACTGTCCATTTAAACATGGCTGTATATGTAGTAGTAGTTATTGCCTTGATGGCATTACAGAGTGATGATAAAGTAAAGTAAAAAACCACAGTCCATGATCCCGACTTGTTCTCGGGTATATTAAAAGCCATACGGATCTATTTTGGCGCTCAGTTTAGTGGCTACCTTTCCTCCTGGAAAACTAATGTGCAAAAATCTTTGATGACTTTAAAGCTGCAAAGCAGAGCATGGATTGCTGTCACTAGCTACAGTTTTAAGATGATAGAGTTGGGATTGATGTGCAGGAGACTCGCTCGAGAGCAGCTGATTTTATTCCTTTTGTTTTCACAAAAAAAATAACTGCAAACTAATAAATGACTTGAAGTGTAACTCTAATTCTAAATGAGCATTCAAAGTTTCTACTACAAGCCACATTCACCAAATTATACAGCACTTCATCCTATGCCTTTGAGCGCCTGTCTAACCGTTATGCAAACACTCTGTGTTGGGGCGATTTGAGGCACATCGAACCATCAGCCTTCTCATTTTACCTCCTGAGCTTCAGCTGTTTGCTGAAGCTGATCTTACACACAGGCTTGTGCATATTCCACCACTTCCCCGCAAAAACACAATGACAGCGCACACGCTCACTGGTTTGATTTCCCTTTAAATGCTCCCCTGCACCTGTGCTCTGCACCTGTAACAGTGAATGATTCCGCTGTTACAGGGCGTGTACAGTACAGACGTCTGTGCAGAACTACAGTAGCGGTCTATGTTGAGGATTACGCTCGGGGGGGATGAAGGGATTGCAAAAACAGAGCGAGAGGGAGGGAGAGAGAGGAGAGATAAGTTGTTTACTACTTTATGGGAGGGGTCAGTGACCAGCCGTGCCATCTGTTGGGCTTGCACATAAGTTAAGTGGAGGAGACACAATAGACATGCTCTGAGGTTGACACAGATACCACGAGATACAGCATCCTGCGGTGAGCAGCAGGCCATAAGGGACAAAAGGGCTTACAGAGCTCTGCTGCTATCACCTGCATTACCCTGCCCCACCTTACACACCCCGCAAACAAGAGATGACACTGTAGATAATTAAGAGTCATTAAAACGTAGCTTTGAAGAGTCAAATGGTGCGGGCAGTAGGAGCATGAAATATTCATTTGTTTCATAAGCAAGCTGAGGATGCAGACTATTACAACATTATGATTAAAATAATAAAATAACTTTCACTGGTACACAAGTTTAACTTTTTATATGTGGAACGGTTTAAAAAAAATAATTTACACAAATGAATTAAAGAAATGTAATTAGATTACAATGATTTTTGATGGAAAAAACTGTGTTTGTACATTAGCAGAGTGATTATTATGAATAATAAAGTAGTTAAATCAGCTTTAGATGTTTTAGTGGACTCTAACTGTTGGAGTCAGGAGTCACTGTTTACCAGCATTTCTAAGGAGCAAGCTGCACATTGCGTGTTCTATAGTATCAGTAGTTTACTCGTTTTAGCACGCCTCATCAGTTCTGGATCATTTCTCTCTTATTCCAGTTCTTTAGATTACTTTTTGTTTGGTTGATTGATTGGAAATAAAATCAGAAATATTTGTTCCCTTGCTTTTACTCTATATCTATTCATTTGGGAAGCACAACCAGTTATTAAACAATAAAGAATGTTTCAATGTTTCAAATATTTATATACAGATTTGATGTTTTTTTTCCCCCTCATCCTCGTTAGATTTTCAGGTTTCAGATCAGAGTGAAGCCAAACATCAAATATACATTACAGGCACAGCAGACTGGTGCATTTCAAAAGAGTGCTCCAAAACTTTCTCCTCAATTATTTTTATCCTTTTGTTCTTTCAGTCCAAGAGACGGTGGTGTCGGAGGAAATCATGCACAACCTGGACACGTGTGAAGTGACTGTGGTGGGAGACGAGCTGGACGGAGAGCACGAGAGCCTTGAGGTGGACATGTCCCAGCTGCAGCAGCGCGGCTTAGAGATGAGCTCATCCAACATGGGTCTCGTCATCACGGGTACAGACCACCGTGCTCGCCTAGGAAACCTTAACTAGCATATAGCTCTAGTTTCTGCAAAACGTCTGATAGTATAGTGAAATTAAAGAAGATTAAAATCACATAATCTGAAATAGTACATGTCAGCAACAAGAGCTTGTCACTAACTCTTTCCCCCTCTCTGTGTTCCAGGTGTGAACACCATGGCCAACTACGAGCAGGTCCTGCACCTTATCCGTTACAAGAACTGGCACACCGAGGCTCTCTTTGACAGGAAATTTAAACTGGTCTGCTCTGAACTCAATGGTCGCTACATCAGCAACGACTTTAAGGTCGAGGTACGTCTGAGCGTTTGTCACGTGCACGTGGAACGGTGACTAACCGGTCCTGGTGTTACCAACACACTCTTGTGTGCCCTCACTTCATGTGCGGTCTTTATTTTTCTGTAGGTTAATGTAATCCACACAGCCAGTCCCATGGAGCATGCCAACAATGCCATGGTGCAGCCCAACTTCATCAACCCTGTGCATCACGCCTCTGTTGATCTGTCCGGGCATAACTTGGTCAACGCTCATCAGGCCTCAGGTACTGAAAAATGCTAAAGTTAAGCTGTACTTTTGTTTTTTCTTTTCTTTATCCTTTTTCAACGGGTTGCGTAGAAAATCAGTAGTGATCTGCAGTGATGGTCTCACCAAAGTTTTAATGAAAGTGATTCATAATTTATTTGTGAAAAAGACACAAAAGTATAAATTTTATTTAAGGACAACTGGAAAATAAGTCAAGCATTGGTGATAGATTTTTTTCCTCAGTATTTGCTGTAATATTGTGTGTTTATCTGTTGAATGTACCACTAAATATCATAATCAAACCAGTAATCAGCTTAATTGTTGCTGTAGAAAAAGATTTGTGACATGAAGCAGGAGGATTATAGCCTGCTAACCAGAAGTGGGGCATGTATGAAACACTGGTAGTGTGTCTGTTTTTTAATGGACTAAGTTGGGGATTACTTTTGAGCACTGTCTGTGACATCTGTACAGGCCGTGCACGCTGAGAACGACCTTTTATTTTCCGGCTTCTTTATTCTTCTAAGCTGACTGACCTCGCTAAGCTCGCCGCTGCGCAAGGCAGGGCTCTTCCTGCTAATATGGAGAGTCAAGCGGGTTGGCGGAAGAGAGGCTATTTAAAGAAAAACACACACCTCGAGTAGCCAAAAGCACGTGTGTACAGATCGCTGGGAGCACACCATAAAGCCAAAGCGGCTGTGGAAACCGTCTCCACAGATTAGATCGTAAAAGTGTTGCTTTGCGTAAAACTAATCGCTGATGTGGTTTACCTCCTCGTAGTGGTTCCCAGCGCTGCCACCATCGTCATCGTGGTGTGCGTCAGCTTCCTGGTGTTCATGATCATCTTGGGCGTGTTCCGCATCCGAGCTGCACACCAGCGCACCATGAGGGACCAGGAAAACGGCAAGGAGAACGAGATGGACTGGGACGATTCAGCCCTCACCATCACCGTAAACCCCATGGAGGTAAAACCACACAGACTGAAGCAGGGAAGCAAAATAAGCACCAAAAAAAAAATTATTATTATGGTGATTAACTTGTGAAAAGCTGTTTAACAGAATTTCACTGCTGGTGTTAGGCTGTAGCCCAGGCAGCTTTTCGCCTGCTAATGCGAACTGGGTGATGTTAAAATTGTGCCCTAGTTTTGTTTGAGCCCCTCGTAATTAGCAGCCTTACGGGGACGCGAGAGAGACTCTGTTGCAAGTATGTAAGTCACATTACCTCACTGACGCACAAGAATGAAACAAAAGGAAGCAGCTTCTTGTCCCAAAAGCCCAAAATGAAGCGAATGAGTCAGCTCGTGGGCTGAATATATTTGTAGAAGACTCATGTCTTTCTGAGTCACTCAATCACTTGTTGTTGCTGTACTGTTTGTTAAAATGGCTGATTATTGACCACGTTTTGATTTGCTTTAACTCCCATCCTGCTATTTACAGGTGACTAAATCACAAAGGTGGTTCGCCACAGCACAAGCGATGAGTGAGACTTCACACATTTTGACTTAATTGAAATTGGTCACAGACAAACTCTCCAGTGAGAATTCAGTTATCAGTGATAGTTTTTTTTTTTTAGCCCA
>VUQR01018912.1:7108-21496 GCA_015108515.1 Hemichromis elongatus | reverse complement strand
CCCATTGAATACAGATTTGTTAAATCATGATGGGTTTTTTTGTAGCGCTGTTTTGTTAAAGAGATGCTGAAATGAGACGCTCAATATCCCGAGTAACTTGGAAATGACTCTTTCAAAGAGGTTTGTTATTTTTATTGAATGGATTTGGTTCGTAGGAGACAATTATTGAGGTAATGCAGCGTTTCTCAAAGCCAATACAAGACATGCATTAAATCCTCTCCCGTGGTTTTATTGTATATCGCTGCCTTTTAATGCTAATCTGCATCCCGTGCGAGCTTTTCACCTGACGTGTTGAGCATCCGTCACATTTACATCAAAGCGTACTTGAAATGTCCAAAGCTATTTAGGTTTGTTTAATAGGACTCTTGTGCACAGTTCAATGACATCGAGCTCACGTTGGGGTTTTTTTTATTGTGTCTAATGACCCCGGTGTTTTCTACCACCACCACAGAGGATTGTAAACAAACAAGATGTGATTGAAGGGCAGACTTTTAGCTCCAGGTTTTGCAGATGAAAGATGTGGAGCTTATTTCAAGTTTTGACCAGCTCAGCAGCACCAAAAAAGCCTGAAAGACCACAGAAGACAACTAAAGTTCAGGATGACAGATTTATTCAATGGTTCAGAAAAACAATTTCTCAAAATCTTGAGGAGGTAGGTGTTTTATTGTCAAGAGCCTATAATCAATAAACATCTTCATGAATGAAAATGCAGAGGATTTACAACAAGGAGCAAACCAAAGGACAAGAAGGCCAGATTAGTCTTTGCTAGAAACCAGCCTGAGCCTGCACTTGTCAGATTAGCAGAGGCTACTGTGTTGTTGTCCAAACACAGTTACATACACAAAAACGATGTGAAACAGGAAGGTAACGTGCGCGGTGCTTAACAAAGCCATGATCTACAGCGACTCCCGTATAAAGTTTTCTAACACTGATTAAAGTAATTGAGTAGTTAAGATCACAAAATGAGTGCCCACAGTCACAGTCTCCGTCTTTTCCCTCGCTGTCACTAATGCAGACGTACGAGGACCAGCACAGCAGCGAGGAGGAGGAGGAAGAGGAGGAGGAGAGCGAGGATGGAGAGGAAGAAGATGACATCACGAGCGCCGAGTCAGAGAGCAGCGAAGACGAGGAGGGCGGCGAGCAGGAGGACCAGCAGGGGGCCAACAGACAGCAGCAGCTGGAGTGGGACGACTCCACCCTCACCTACTAAACACACACACGACACCCAAACAAGAGCCCCCGACACACACATCAGAAACTCACTCATACTCCCTCTCCCCCCCACACACACATATATAAACACACACACACAGCACTCCCTGCAGTTTCATGTTTAGGAGCCATGATGTAAAAACTGTAAAAAAAAATAAAAAAGAAAAAAAAAAAAGAAAGAAAAGAAGAAACATAAAGTCCCTTCAGCTTATATATGGTCAAGGTTTTCCTGTTGTTATCTTAGTGGTGGTACTCGGTGTAGTGTAGTCATCACCAGATTGCTGACTTTTTTTTATTTATTATATTTTAATTCCCAGGAAAACCTGGCTTACATTCGAACTGTGTGAGGAAGCCAGCCCTGCACTTTTTTTGAGTTTTCTCTCAGATTTAAGGCTTTGAAGAGCAGAGTAATCGCTTCTCCTGATGTATATTCTTTGCTAATGCTTGTAGATTTATTCGCTAATCTCACAACTAGCTCTGACTTGGGTTTTCTTGACTTGTAGTCCAGTCTTTCTTTCTTTCTTTGTTTTTTCTTTTTTCTTTTTAGTGCATGGAGAAATTTTGGGGGAAGTCATGTGTAGAGAAATAAATTCCTTTTTAAAGATTTTTGTAAATATAATGAAACCATGTAATTAGTCAATGTGTTAGTGAAGACCTAATCAATGGGGTCCAATATCTACGATTATGTAATGTAGACTATTTGTGTCACACAGGCTGTCGCAGCATGCCGCTGAATTTCTGCAAAAGCTGTTCCATCACGCTTGTACAAAATGTCTCGCTTCACGATTGCGAAACCGAGGACTGTTCAGCGGAGGTTTCCATGACAAAAAGGTGTCCATTTCGTCTCTTTTCTTTTCACTTTTGCGAGGAGTGAAATCGTTTGTTTTGCTTTCTCGTAGGTAGAGGACTTAGTTGACGGTTTCAGCTTCACGTGATGCTTTTGCTTCGCTTGCACGCGTGGCAACGCTCTACTCTACTGGCTTTAGTGTTATTTCATTCCCAGCAGATCTCACTGATGTACACTACAGAGGGAATCTTCTTTCAGTTTCAGAAAATGTCGTGTGGAATCACAAAGATCGGTTCAGCAGTGCCATTCGTGGTGAAATAAGGGTACTAAAATGTCCACAGCAGCTTTAAAACCTTTGTCCCTGTCCCCGTTGTGTTCAAGGAGAAACCCTTTCAAGCTACTGAAAGAAAATGTTTATGAGCTTTAGTGGCTGAATCATTAAATTGCTGGCAATGCTTGTTTTTTTTTTGTTTTTTTGTTCTTTTTTCTTGGCGTGGCTATTTTACCTAAAATAATAAATACATTGTATGAGGTACATTTTTAAACCGTTTTCCTATTGCAGGAGCATCGTCGTCTTCGTTGGCTGCGACGCTTACGGCAGGAAAACACTTTAAAAATGAATCTTCGTTGAATCAAAGTGAGATATTTTTTTTGCAGTAGACCACTCGATTTTATTGTACATGAAACTGTACTGTAGAGTTGTTCAAAGATATTTGTTTACATTTGGTAAACTTATTTTCCTTCGGGTATTAGTATGAAGCTTACGCGGTCGATTGGAAAAGTGTGTCCAACCTCTTGTCTCCTCTCAGACACTGTTGTCCATAACTGTTGTATATAATCCTTCACCAGACCACCTGAAAACGTGCCGTCACACTGAACGATTTTAGTGTTCGTCTCATGCTTTTTTTGGGAGGGGTACAGAGTAAAATATAAACGTTTCCCAAACCTGCTTTTATCACGACCATGTTTGGGGCATTGGATTGTGCAGAAAATGGCATTAACAGGATTGGAGAAGTCTTGCAAGTCTTTGTGCGCAAATCCGCTTTCAGAGGCCAAAATTGATAAAACACATTCAATGCTTGTTATTATTTTTATTATTGTTGTTGTTGTAAAACGTTTCCAGCCTACTTTTGTTTTCAGCTCAGTGAATCCATTTGGTAATTTTTTTTTTGAATAGGTGTGTATTTAAAACATAGTGAACAGTCTCCCTTCCATGATGACTTTGGCTTGTTTTAAAAAAAACAAAAAAACTATTAAATAAAAATTAAAAAAAGAAAGATGGGGGGGCGCCAGGTCTGAGCCGGCTGAGATGGGAGTGCCTTTTGCCGATCATAGCGTACTTAGCTGGTCTAACAAACACACTTATCCGTGCGCTTTTATTTTTTTTTTAATGCTAGATTTCTTTCATAGCTGGGGAGACATTTTCTCTCATTTCGTCGCGATAATAGTCCGACGCTAGTTTTATTACAGGAAACGTTTTACATAGATGTCACGTGTCCTTGTTGATGTGTAGAGGAAGTAGATCCACATTGTATCTTCTATAGATATTGTACTTAAAAATCATATTGACGGAATCCACCTTTAAAAGATGTACATTATGAAATTGCTTTGGCAGCGTACAGCGGGTATACTGACCTATTTGTGTATAGTGGAAGGTGATTTTCTTTTTTCTTTTCGAACAGTGTCCTGTTGCTTGAGCTGTTGAGAAACCTTTTTTTTGTTTGTTTGTTTGTTTTTTGAGGGTAGCATGAAATTTCACAAGAGTATATATGCCTGTCAGTGCCGCAATTCTCACGGTTTCATTGTGTCAAACACTTCATGTCCACATTGCAGCTACAGTTAAAAGGTTAACTAGCATCTCCTTTTCCGGGTTGTGTGCTTTCTGGTGTGCCCCTGAGCTGTGTGAGAGTCGGATTTAAAAATGAATGTCACTGCCTAACAATCTGAAATGCAGCCATACTGTAACAACACCAAGATGGAGTAAATAAGGAAGGGTGGGGTTGGGGGGGGGCGGGTATTGACTTTGCATGAACCACAAGTGTGTGTATGCTCAGTGTGGGCTTATGAGACCGGAGTGAGAAAGGAGACGTGATACACTACTGATTCTCAGATTGTCTGTTTCACACATCCATGACACTCCAGAAATGTTTTTATTTTTTTCTTTGTTTGTTTTAAAATCTGCTCAAAATGGACGGTGACAGTGTTTTCAGCGTGGTTGGATGTTTCCTTTGTGCTTGTTGGAGCTGCTCTCTTTTCTACCAGTTGAAAGGCAAATGTAGTGAAGTTGATGCTTGCTCGTAAACAAAATAAAGGATGATGAGATGGGGTATAACTTCTGTCTGCTCTTGTTTTCCTTTATTGCATTCTCTAGTGTAAACATGGTTCTGGTGCACAGCATGAGAACACACCCTGGGTGGTGCTGCGGAAGGTCTTTTTAAATATTGAGCATTGTTGCCCTCTGGTGGTGAAACTGAGATCTCCTACAGCTTCACTTTAAAATATTGGTCAATTTATTATGCTCATTTTAAACTCCATGGTTTTACTCTTGGACTCTACCAGGGCTGCTCTGTGTGATTCACATTTGAAAGTGTGTATGGTAGAGCCACCAGTAAGGCTTTGGTGCTTGGGTACATTTCTCAGTAACTGTTCTTATAACTGGCCTCCTGTGCTTAGAGTATTTTCATGACACCTACTCTCAGTGACATCATACTGAGCCAAGAGTTTAAAAATGTCTGAAGTGAACCTTGAGAGCAGTTTGAAACCAACGCTTTAAGCTCAATGAGCATCCATGAATGTAACATTGTATACACTCATATGTTTTATTAGATTGGACCCTCCTTGCCTTCAGAACTACCTTAATTCTTTGTGGCAAAGATTCAAGAAGGATACAAGGTGGTGTTAAAGTGATGGACATGGTCTGCAGTAACACTCAGGTAAGCTGTGGTAGTTATTTGGTGTCCAAGCCCAAAAATGTGTGAAGAAAATATTCCCCACACCACCACCAGCAGCCTAATCAGATCCATGCTTTTACCATGCTTTGGTTCACGCCAAATTCTGAGCCTGCCATCCAAATATCGCACGCTTTTCCCCAACCAACCACGACACATTCAAAGTCACTTTAAATTGACGTTCTGATGCACGGTTTGACCATGTCTACATGCCTTAAGTTGCTGCAATGTGATTGGCCAATCAAATATTAAATATTAATGAGCAGCTGAACAGGTGTACCTAACAAAGTGGCATGTGAGTATACATAACAGAAAATAAAACACGAAGTCTGTTGTTAATGTTCTTTTTACTCATGTTAAAAGTAGCAAGAATATCAAGATTAATGCTGTAAACATCGTGACATTCACTTCTACACAGACTCTGACTCCAGGCGTATAAACTATCAAACTTCATCACTGTCAATATGAAACTACAGCCGTCATCAGTTTGAACAACATGACAATAAACGCCTAGAGGACTCATAAAAGAATGGAAACACCCAAGTGACACCGAATAGTGGCCAAAGCGTCTCAGTTCATTACTTCATCCTGTAAAATCTTTGTATTTTCTCCATGAACAGACTGAAGACTCGCACACTATTAATGAAACTTTACGATTCTCATATTCTTGGACGACAGCTGCTCTAATCCACCCTGCAGACTCGGCGCATTTCAACTTAACTGGTGGAAGACGCGTGTCAAGTTTTACTAAAGATCATATCATGAGACTTAAATGTCTTCAAATATAAAAGCAACTGTAAATCGGTTATAGCGTACATATTGATCGACACAGTTCATCTGAAGAGCTCCGGCCGAAAGAAGTGGTAAATCCATTTTTTCCCCCTACGTGTGCAAATCATATGTGCAGACAGATCACCGTGTAGTGTTTGCACATGCAGTGTTTCTATTCTTTTATCCAGAGTCCTGCAGACGGCACAGTTTTAGCTGAAATAAAACTACACCCTAAAAACAGCACTGTTGAATGTTGAATATTGAAATTTTGGAATAACAAAATGCATCAAATCACGCGCTCGTACCTAAAATACATTTTTACACTTTAGCTGGACGAATAAAAGACATTTACAAAGATTGACGTGTACATATAAAACAATACTGTTTAAAAAGTGTCAGCGTCTGCAGTAGCGCTCAAAAGCGCACCGATTGTTTACAAAATCCAAAATCGGATAGCACATTTTTGTCTTGGTTAAAAACAAACTTTCTTTTTGCAGAACTGCTACGACTTTGTTTTCACACCAGAGCTGGCTAAAGCCATTATTTTGTCTTCGGACCCTGAAAAAAGGAAGGCAAAAGAAGGTCAACAGAAATGCTTGTGAGAAAATATCGGTTATGTAGTAAAAATGTCTTTATGCTCACCTTGGGTTGCAGTCACTTTTTCAAACTGGCTGAGGGTCGCTGTGGCGTTTTCAGTGAGGAAGGTCTCGTCTTCTGGGGTGAGCTGTCGCATAATTACAACATGAATGAAAGGAAACATTTGGAGGCAGCTAGTGACGGCTGCATGACTGAAGACTGCGTGGCACAAGCCGCTGAATCATCCTGAACTCTGTGGATAATCATGTGAGCTCTGAGCGCTCCTCACCTTCTCCCCCAGTTTTCTCAAGGCAGTGAGGATTTCCATTTTCTGCTGCGTGTACACGTCCCGTGACAGTTTTCCCACCATCACATCACGGTCCATCTGCACAGAATGTCACACAGCGGTTGGAAACTTGTCAGGCAAACGAATCTGTGTATAAACACTGAGGTTCAACTAAACTCGGCTTTGCATACAATCACTTTAGCTGATTTCTTTGAACTGTTTCCAGGGTGGAACGATTTTACAGCAAACATCTTTCGAAATATTTAAAAAAGAAGATTTTTAAAACAATTTAGAAAATTTATTTTGGAGTTCCTCCATTCACACAGGGTGAAATAATAGGTTCAAATATAGACGTACGCTCACTTAAATATCCTAACAAGTGGTGCTGAAGGTTCTACGATGTGTTTTAAATTGACAAGATAAAGTTCTATTAACTTCTTCTAAGGGATCATGATTGACTACAAGACAAAGTTTGACTTATTTGGCCACAATGATAAGAGTTTTGTATTGGGGGGAATAAGAAGGAGGCTTTCAAACCTAAGAACACTGTTTCGGCTGTCGTGTTTGGTGGTGGTACTATCATGCTTGGGGCTGTTTTACTGCCAGTGCCACTGGTACACTGTACAAGTGGATGGACTCAATAAGGATGGGGAATACTATTAAACTTTTCAACTTCACCTCAAATCAGCAATTAGATGGTTGGATGTTCCAACAGAAAGATGATCTCAAACACACATCAGAAGTGGTTTTGGTTTGGATAGAACCTTCCCAAAGCTCTGACCCCATCCTTGTTGAAAATATATGGACTACGTTTCAATGCCGGGTCTGTGCCAGAAAACCAGCTAATTTAAATGAATTCTGCCAACACTGCCGAGAAGATCGGTGAAATATCAAGCAAGAAGTGTAAGTGTATGCCTCTGAGCCTGTGTTGTTTAGAAAAAATCAAAATTAAATTCATTTTTTACTTATAGAAAGTAAAAGAAATCATTAAATGCCCAAAATTAACATGATATTCACGCCCATAATAAGGGTATGTACATTTCTGACCACAGCTGTGTGTGTCTGTGTATAATATATATTTGACAATGCAAACCTCTGCCAGTCTGCTTCTCAGCTGTCCCGGCTGCTTCTTAGCAAAAAGTCGTATCACCTCTGGGGTTTTGAATGCTTGGCTGATGGCAGCTTGGATCGCCTGATGAAGACAGAAACATCTGTAATGTTCTGACATTTTACTAATTAACAGTTTTATTAATCAATGTGCTATGCCTTATGCCTACGCTATGCCTTATTTAATGCAGTCCTAGTAGTAGTACTTAGTAGTAGCACAATAATTCTCCATACCAGTTGCATCCCACTGAGTTCATCCACAAGTGTCATATCTCCTGACATTATTTTCTTTAAGGAGTCATTGAATTCACCCAGCTGCTCCAAAGTTTCCTTTTTTGTCTCTTCGTACTCTTCCTCATCCAGATCTTCTCTGGAATAAACAAATGGAGGAGTCAAAACTAAAACACAACAGTTTTTTTTATTCTAATTCTTATTCTTCAAGTACTCCATGTCAGATATTGATATATAAGAAGCACAGATGAGGAGTGTTTTTTTTCTGTACCATACCTGCATTCCTCCAGGTCTTGAAGCTGTTGCATTAGTCTGTCAAGTTGTTCCTCCATATTCTGCCTCAATTTTCCAGTTTCTGATTTTCCTCGAGAGGCCATCTTCAGTTAAAATCCTATTTTCTACGGAACTGGGGGAACTGGCACCAAAGATCACGTTAGGTTTTGTTGCTTAAGTACTTCAAAGATAACTCAAAGATGACCTAAGGTGCTATTGCTACTTGATGAGAACAGAGCTGTTGGATTTAGTGAAAAACATAACATAACACAGCAGATCTGGCAGTCTCTTTGGCCACTACACTGATAAGCTAAAGGTGTCTGTGTGGTGGAAGATCATGCAAACAGTCCAAGTTGTTTTGTTAGCTAAACAGCTAGCGTGCGTGCTAAAAGAAAGGTCTTACCGGGACTTTCTTTGTAAACAGCTGCAAATCAGTCTTAGTAGAATGTTAGCATTTTCTGAAGAGTTTGTCGTAAATTAAAGAAGGTGACCGTACTGAAGGAAAATTAAAAAAATAATTACTTAAAAACACGGTTATAACACGCTTACTATTAGTCGAGACGTTTTGGGATTTGGGGAATTTGTGATTGTGAACGCAGCTCCACCAGAGCGGGTGCGGTTCACGGCTTCCTGGTCGATTCTGTCCAATCAGATTAATGAACCTTATAGCGTAGTCCGTGACGTCAAAAGAGGAAGCGGGTGAAACACAAACGGCATCTGTGGCTGTTTCTCTTGGTACTACAATGACTACATTACTTGACATTATTATAATGTAAACGAATAATTTGTTTTAAGTTAAGCACCGAGTTCATGCTTTGTATGTTTAAGGATCATGTACGTGAGTCTTGCACGTAAAAGGAACCTCGCGCTGTGTGTTCATGGATAAAGCTAAGCTAACGTTAGCTACTTAATATAGTAGTTTAGCGAAGATAAAGCGTCGAGCTTTAGTTTTCTTTACGTTTGTAGTTCTACTCAGTGAAACTCAAAGACTGTTTTAAAAACAGGTTAAACTACTCTCGTAATAAAAATATGCGGTTATCTCCCCCCTCAAAGCGATTCCTGACTTGTGACCCCCGAATGCAACCAGTCAAGTCTCAATCAGTCTTCGTTTCTTCTCCTTCTTGTTTGTGCAAACCCAGCTCCAGTATGAGCCATGGAGGGTCACGGTATAACCAAAGTGGTCCTGCTGGCCTGCGGTTCCTTCAACCCCATCACCAACATGCACATGAGGATGTTTGAACTGGCTCGAGATCATCTGGAAGACACAGGTTGAGTGACATGAAAATTGGGTCTTTTAGTGCGATGCCTCTCCACCTTCATCAGTCGTTCATTCATTTTTTGAGAACCACAGATTTCATTCAGTTATCCTCCACGCTGTTCAGTTGAGTTATTCTAAAGGCTAATATCTCAAATACTGTCATCATAATTTAGTTAGTTAGATTTAGTTATCTCTGGGTGCTCCAGCTTTCTCAGAGACATAGATGGGGTGATTCTAAACTTATCATAGATGCAAATATAAGTCTGATTAGCAATCTACCCAGAGTGTACCCTGCCTCTTGCTTTATGACGGCTGGGATAAGCATCCAGCACCCAGCAATCCTGAAATGGATAAGAGGAAGAAGATGGATGGACAGGCAAAAATTAAGTGAAAGCAGTGGGTTTTTCTTAAAAACGGATTGTGAATAAGTAAATTGGAGAGAGAAGTATAACAGATTAAATTATTATACCTAAAGTTCACAAATGGATTATACTTTTGTAAATTGACTAATATGGCAGTACAGTACATGCCTCGTGTTTGATTTAGGAGTTTTATGTCAAATGCCCTTCCTGACCCAACCCCAATGGGAATATGTGTCTCCTCCTGAGATAAAACCAGGGATCTTTTTGTTTGTTAGGGTAATGTGTAAACCACTACACTATTGAGCTACAGCCAATTATTTATTTATTAAATGCTGCTTTCTTTGATTCTGTCTTTGGTTTGGCTGTGGGTGCCTGGAATCAATTCTGTTTTAGTTTCGCGTATGTGTCCAAAAAAGTCTAAAAAATCACCTCAAAAGTAAAAGGAAATACATTACGCAGGAAAAACTGAACTTATTTCAAATACTATGCAAATTTTAAGCACTATATTTTGCAAACTTGTAATGTCCTTTTTATATGTTTGTAGGAAAAGTACTAGTAATAACTCATAATGCTAGAGGTCAAATAAAATATTTTACCTGTCCAGTACTTAAACACATGTCTTCTTTTATGTGTAAGGTCAGTACAAGGTGCTGAGAGGAATCATCTCCCCAGTGGGTGATGCATATAAGAAAAAAGGCTTGATCGAAGCCTGCCACCGTCTGGAGATGACTCGACTGGCTACCGAAAGCTCAGACTGGGTTATGGTGGATTCCTGGGAGAGTTTGCAGCCAGAGTGGGTGGAAACAGCTAAAGTAGTTCGGTGAGTTAACATTTCTTGCGTCTGTGCTTTTGTTTGGTGTGTTTTTTTCTTGAGACAAAACTGTGTGGCACTACCCGTGAGCTTTACTGTTTTGCATTCTATTGTTTTCTGATTCACCTTTATTACTGACTCACCCCAAGCCGCCCACTTTTTTCACTATTATTTTAACATTATCACTGTAAGTAATAAGGCCTATGAAAATACTAATTTCCCAAACCTAAAGCATCTTTATATGATAGTAGATAATTAATAGAGTAGATAATTACTGGTAACCTTAATGATAATTGCTTTGTAAATTCTTTAGATTTAACTCGTGTGTGTTGCATCATGTAGTATGAACTATTTTTACACACAAAGTGTGAAACTCTGCTGTTACACTGGATCACAAACTCCTGAATGATGCACTGTGTATTTATCATCCCATGTCTTGAAACATTTTATTCTTTTTTTTTTAGATAAATTAATTCTTAAAGTAACAAAATCCATTACAGAGTTGTGATTTAAACCTTAGGGATTAAAATTAAACTTGCGCAGGCTTATTTAGATGTTAGATAATTAACATAATTATGCCTCACATAAATGAAATTATTATTTAGAGTCTTTGTCATCTGTTTTGCTGTGGCAGCAGGAAAAGGAAGAAATGCAAGACAGGACTGTGAGAGCCTTTACTGGTATGATACTTGATACATGTTATGATTTGCTCAATACTTCTCAGAATTTTGCAGAAACAAGATATAATTAGACAAAGTCAATCAAAATTTCATAATTATTTATGGTGAACTGTAGCCTCACAGACTTTGAAGGGAAAAACATTAAAAGCACAAAAGCAGTTTAATAATGAGATCAAATGCATTTAGCGTAATGAGAATTGGATTTTGAAGCGCTAATTTGCGACTGACTAACTACCAATAGTGGCCTTTTTCCACTTTATAGCAAACTGTAAATACAGTTTGCACTCAGTGTGGTTTTTGCATGATACAAATCTTTGATGCCATTTTGTAAATTTACAGGCATCACTATGAGGAGCTTCTTGCAGCAGAGCAGAACAACGATGATGTGGACACGATCAACTATGCAAAAAAGAGGCGCATAGAAGGTAATCATCACAAACACAGAGGTAAGCCATGCCATACATTTACCTCCCAGTCATCGTCTCTGTAACTTTTCTCATCCCTCAATCGAGCCGTGCAACAAACGTAGTTGTCAGGATTTTCCTGTTTGCAGCTTAACTGACAAGAGAATAATGGGTTTAGGGTGTGGATACGCAGGTGTGGTGTTAACAGCACGAGCTGAGCCTCCGGGGGATGGAAGGGAAAAAATATGTGTTATGGAAGCGCTTGAATTTTTGCTGCAGCTAAATTGTAAAAGCTGGCAGTTTGAAGTGCTTGCATACCTTCCATTTAAGTTCCACTAGCATCGCTGTAAAGCTTGAACCATGAAGTGATTGTCTAAGAAATCTAAAACAACGTATTAAGTTCCACTAGCATCGCTGTCAGTAGTTGAGTTTAAAACCAGTGGAGCAGAACCGGATATCTTCTTCTTTATTCCATGAATCATTCTCTTTCCTCATCAAAATTTTAACCCTACAACGATCTGCAATGCAACGTGACCACTGACAATTCATTAGGACATTTGGGTGTGTTCTTATTCGCAGCTAATGTAGGCTTGTTCCAGTAAGCGCACTTGTTTGTTACTCCACACCTTCAAAATCAACTGACGCAAAAGCTGAAATAAATAGCATTTGATTTCATGTGTGACATTTCAGGCAGCTCATACATCCGTCACATATGCACTGTTTTGCCCCATGGCTTGTGAACAGATAGTGAATACACTAATGGTCCAAACTTTAAGAAGACCCCAAGTCTTCCATTCTTTAAATTGAAATTCAAGCAGCTCAAGTCCAATGAATAGCTTGAAATGGCAAAAATGTAAGTAGTAAACTGTCAGAGATTTGGAAAATAATGTTACGTTACCTAAAACCAAAAACATATACATTTGGGGCAAAGGCCTTTTTTAGACAACAAGAAATGGATTAACAACTTAAACCTGTTCTGTAGCAGTGGAGGTTGATCGACCGGTGACAGTTGGTCCTAGCAATTCTTACAGGTGTCTCAACTTTCCTTGATTACTTAAAACCTGCTCTGTCTGTATAAAAGCAGTGTGCTGCTATAAAAATAGCAAGAAAAAGGTGATTAACAATGGAAGATAGTCAGACCATCATATCATTTAAAAGTGTAGGTGTTTCTTACAAGGAAATTGTGAAGAAAGTCAAGGTGTCAGTGAGTACAGCTGCTTTCATAAGGCACTCAGAAACTCTGACAGGAAGAGGTCTGGCAGACCCAAAGCCCCAACAGAATCAGAAGACAGGTTTCTAAGAGTCAACAGCTTGCATAATAGCTAGCTCACAAGACCACCGCTTCAAGTGCAGCTTAGTGGTGGTTGTAATAAGCAAGTCTCAAACTTCAAGTTGCAGGTTTAATAGGTCGAGTTTCAGCATGAAAGCCAATGCTAAAATGTCAGAATAAGACAAAGAGGCTTGGCTGGGCCGTGAAACACTGCCAGTGGATTAATGAAGATCTAAAGGTGTTATGAACTGTTGAATCAAAATTTGAAATCTTCACTTCATTGTGCAGTGTGTTCATTTTCTACACCGCTGAGTAAGCAAAAATGCGTTTCTCAAACTGTGACATCAACTTTCGAATATGAGGAGGAAGTGTGATGGTCTGGAGATGTTGGTTCTGCATCGCCATGCAGTAGCGTCTGGTATGCACCTAGTTAATCAGGGGTTCATCCTACAGCTGTGCCAGAGCGACATTAGGAAAAAGGAACAAGAATGGAATGGCCAGCACACTGTTCATCCTAAAGGGCCATATATTTATGGGAACTTTTGGAACAGAGTTGGGAAAAACTTCTATCCAGCCATCCATCCATTCATTCATTCATTCATTCATTCATTTTCTTTTCCTTATCCATGGCCCAGTTATGGGAGCAGTAGCCTAAGCAAGGAAGCCCAGACCATCCTCTCTCCAGGCACCTCCTCCAGCTTATCCCGAGGAACATCGAGGCATTTCCAGGACAGCCAAGAGATGTAATGTCTCCATCAGGTCCTGGGTCTGCCCCTGGGCCTCATTCTGGTGGGACGTGCCCGAAACACCTCAACCCGGAGTTGCCCAGGAGGCATCCTTGCCAAATGCTTGAACCACCTCAACTGGCTTCTTTCGTTGTAGAGGAGTAGTAACTCTACTCTGAGCCATCCTCAGAGGGCTGAACTCTTCATCCTATCTCTAAGTGAGAGGCCAACCAGCCTCAGGAAGCTCATTTTTGCCGCTTGTATCCGCGATCTCATCCTTTCAGCACTTTCAGAGCTCACGACCATAGTAGAGGACAGGGACGTCAATAGACTGGTAAATTGATAGCTTCACTTTCATGCAGATGGACGGATGGATAGATGGCGTTGTAGAGATAATGAGTGTATTCAGCTGTTCTCTCTGCCAAAGGTGACTACTTTGATGATTCAAAAGTTTACATTCAATTTTGATATATAAATTGATTCCATGGTTTGCTTTTTCACCTCATTTGTTCTCTGCTGTAATCTCAGAGTATAATGAGACATTGAACTGCTTGAATTTCAATAAAAAAACTGAAACAGTTTTCTTCCAGTCTTCAGAAAAACTGTTTGGGTGTTCTATAATTTTTGACCTGTAGCGTATGCACAGTGTGGATTAGATGACTCTTGTGTTGTGTTGACATAAAATCA